>VMDO01028559.1:0-23759 GCA_007922755.1 Pedetes capensis
ATGCTTTCAGAGGCATCCCTGAGCCATTATTTAAGGCATCCATTTTAATCTTGGGGTTTTAAGAACATCTTCTTTGCTTTAACTGGTTTTATGTTTCCATTTCCATCTTCTTCATAATTGGCACGGTCCCTCTTCTTGGCAAATTTTTTTCCAATTGTCCCCACCAAGGTCTCATATCTGTTAAGATGACATACAGTACAAGTTTAATTTCAAATAAAAAAGTAGGAATCAAGTCTTGTTAAGAATATCAAACCAAATGCAATAAAAGTAAGAAAAACTATGATTTAAAGAAACCATCTGATTTAAAAATTTATGAACTTCTAAAACAATGATTCAATTCTTTGCTGGTTTTGTTTTTGCATTACCCTAAATAAACTGAGAAGTACATTTTGGAATATGTGGAAGTGGCACTGGAAAGGAGTCCTCAACTGCAAGAATGCCTACGCAAACAGCCACCAGGCCATGAAGAGGAGGCCGACTGCAGCAGTCTCCATGCCGGGCACTCATTTTAAAGGTTCAGTAGACTGAGGGGTCACAAGTGCACATAGGAGAGCCAATGACTACCAGTCCCCACGGTTCATAACTGTTTCAAGGTGACAGTTACCGTCTTGCCATTTCTTCATCTGATACATCAAGCTCTACTGTTTCATCTTCATCTTCCTCTATTTTTTTCTTAGCGTTCATCTGAAGCATTAATTTCTGAAAAATACACCAATGTCGACCATGTGTGTGAAAGGAATGGCGTTGAACTTATTTGAAATAGAGAAACTGAAGTCACAGGATCTAGAAGACTAGGCAAAATTTCTAAGGAATTCCCTGTAATACTTTACATTATAAGTACCAACCGAGGTCAGCAATGAATCAAAATAATGTAAGACAAAGCTCCCATTAGATTGTGTTTAGTGTCAATAAAGTTAAATTCTACCTTAGACCAAATCTTATTTTTTGTTATTAATATTTAATATAAGTACACTATTAACATCTTCTAGTGAGAGGGGGAAAAAAAATGAAATTTCAGACTTCCTCTGAACCTCCTATCTTTGAGCCAAACATGTGAAGTGCTTCAGCTGATAGTAATTTTAAATGCACCTTGTGGTGGGGGAGGGGAGGGACAGTCATTACAGGATGGAAGCGGAAGGCTGTTCCTGGTACAATGGATGGAATGTATACCTTAGGCTTCCCTCAAACTTCAGGGGGCGTATCTCACATGATGTACCCAAGCCATGCGCCTCTCTTCTCCATTTCTTTTTCTTACATTAACATTTTCATGATAGTTATCCTCTTATAGATTAACAGGGAATAAAAGTAGAATACTTTATAGCAAGGGGGAGATGAAGAAGGCAGGCAGAGAAGAAAACAGATGCCAACTAGTACTTCTAACACTTAAACACTTAAAGGACTGATAATAAATTAGCTCAAAACTGTTTCCCAGCGAGTCTATTCAGCATTACGGAGTCCAGTAACTACAGCCATTTTCTGACAGTCTCCTACACCAAATTCTGAGGGCTGCACCGGACATTTTGGAGGGCTTTCCCACTGAAACTCTGTTCTTTGGACATTGCATACTTGTAAGCCCTGTCTTTTTTTTTTTTTTTCTCCTTCCTTTTTACCTCATGGTACCTTCTTCTCATGTAAAACTTAAAGCAGATCAAAGCAAAAGAAACATAGTATGGATTTTGTGTAAACATAAAGCCTTAAGTATTAAGTATATCCTATGTCCCCTAAAAAAGGAACAAGAAAAACCAACCCACCATCTTTAAATAAACTCTAGCAGTGGGCTACGTTAACTGTAGTTGTCTAGAGCAATGTCCCCAACCTGTATGGCACCAAAGGCTGGATCATGGAAGATAATTTTGTGCAAGGACCAGGGGTGTGTGTGTGTGTGTGTCCGGATGACTCAAATGCATTATATTTACTGTGTGATATAGACGAAGCTTCACTTGCTTGCTAGTCGCTCACTTCCTGCTGTGCAGCCCTGTTCCTAGTAGGCCACAGACTATCACTGGTCCACAGCACAGGGACTGGGGACCATTGCTCTATAGGCATCTGAAGACAAGCGGTTTTCACCTGGGGATGTTTCTGCCCCACAAGGGGCTATCTAACAATGTCTGGTGGCATTTCGGTTGTCACAACTGGGTTGCAGGGAAGTGTATGCTACTGGCACTTAATGGGTAGAGGATAGAGACCAGGGATGCCACTGATCATCCTACAGACGCTCAGGACAGCCACACCCACAAAGAATGATGTGGCCCCAATGCCAATCCTGCCAAGGGCAAGAATCCTTGGCTTTAAGTGATATTTATAAACCTAAAGATTTATATCACAAATGTGAACATAGGAGAGCTTTTAACATATACCTGAGTTCTAATAAATGTGTTAAATAAAGGTCTGCTTTTCTGCAAATATGACACAAGAAGTTCAAACTAGCAGCTCAGTTATAAGGTGATTCAATTTGCAAACAGAATTCCAAGGAATTCACTTTTAAAAATCTATTTACAAGCTTGGATTAAAACCTATCCATTAAAAAGTCAAGTTATACAATTTTAAGTAATATTTTTGCAATAAAAAAGATACATTTATAGATGCTAGAAAATAACTTTTCATAATAGCATCATATGAATAAAATCTTGATATTCCTGTAAAAGCTTCAAGCGGAAATTCTAACAGTGGCAGAGTCAGGGACTGTATACTGCCATATTAAATTAACTATTCAATTCTTCCATAAAACTAGACTGCAACGCCTGCAATTTCTTTAAATAGCTATGGCAATATTTCAAGACTTGTTATTTTCTATATAATGAGGAGAAATGGTAGCTAGTGAGAGGAAACCTAAACTCAATTACTGGCAGAAAAAAATTCAATTGGAAAAAATTTTAAATTTGAAGCAATTATATTTAATACCTCAACTTCAGGATTAAATCCTCTGAATGACATTCTTCCATAAAGTAGATCTTCGCATAATAAGAAACTCTGCTCTTCTATTATGAAACTCCTAAAAGGGATAATAAACCTGCATTAACAGCATGTCTACTTACAACAAAGTATAGCAAGTAAAAGTCAAGACTTGGAATGAAAAAAATCAATCTTATGGTTCTCAGTAGGATCAAGTAAAAACACAGTAAGACTTCTAACCCAGGGTTATAAATAAAAATCTGATCAATTTGGCCAGCAAAGGCATTAGGAGATGAGAGCTACCGGCATGGCTTCTAACACTCAGCACAAGCTCCTACATAATGTAAAGACCTGAAGTAAACATACTAAACTTTAATCCTCCCAAGTTGAAGCAAATTTTCTTTGATGTTTACACCCACACCAAATTCTTATTAAATATCCAACAAAAACTTATTCCCATGAGCTATGAACACCAAAGACTGAAGGAGAGAAGGAATTTATTTTAAGAATACTGGGAAAGCTGGATGAGCAGAAATGGAAAATGGATAGAAATAAGGGTGGAACCAAAAACAAAATTATGCTCCAGAACTACTGCAGTAAAAACACTGTTGCTGCTCAGGGGTCTGGACATTGGAAACCAGAGCCACTGTGGCATCACTGTTCCCTTAAAAACAAGACACCACTATGTCCCAAAGGGAGTCTCCTCTGAGTTTCTCATTCATGACCCTGAATCCAAGGTAAGCACATCTGTCTCCAGTTGGATATAACCCTAAACACTCCAGGAAAGCAAACACTTGGTCTCCAGGAGCCCTTGGTGAAGGGTAGGCTCTGCTTCTCATCAACAGCCACTCACTTAGCAAACACTTATAAACCTACCTGTGGGTAGGGACTGTTCTAGAAGCTGAGGGACAGTTAGAAACAAGGGCTTCTGCTCTTGTGGAGGTTACAGTCCATATCGGTAATAAAACATCTTTATCACACAATGGGTGAAAATAAAGCAGGTTATTTCATTCCAGGTCCACAAGGGAAGAACTGGTACCCAATAGCTCCCCCTACCATAACCAACTATAAAATAGGTCAAAATATGAAACAAGTGTTTTCAGACAATGAGCAAGTTAAAGCATAGGGCTGTGATACCCAAGAGAAGAAAGGCAAATGAAGTGAGCCCCCAAATGCATAGCTTTCTGCCTAGAGGCAATTTCTACCCTGTGGAGCAGAGAGAAGGAGAGCAAACAGAGCCTAGCCTTGCTGAACTGAATAGACAAACTGAAGTGTGAGTCTAACAGGATGGCTGGAATATCCAAGGCAGCATAATGGAGAAAGAGAGACTCACAAAGGAATTCAGGACCTGCTAAGGGGTCCCCTTTAACCTCTGGCTAAATATTAAGCTGCAGAGACACAGAGCATAGTCACAGCATCAGGAAAAATAACAACTGGAGTTTTCTGGGAGAAACAATTACTGTATATTCTCGAATCTTATCCACACCCTTCCAACAGTTCTGTTGTTGTTGTTGTTAGGTGCCATCGAGTTGTGTCTGACTCATACTAAGGACCCTCATTGGGTTTTCAATGGCTGATTGTTTCAGGATTGCCTAGGGAGTGGATTGCCATGTCCTTCTCCCATTTTTGCAGTGCTGGGAATCAAATCCAGGACCACAGAGACCGCAGAGTGGTACTGTATCAACTGAGCTAAATCCCAGTCCCCTCCAACAGTTCTAGAGGGCTACAAAACCAGATGCAGATTGGATTCACACAAGAGATCCCTCAGTATGTAGTGCATTAACTTTCTGTGGCTACTGTAACAAATTATAACAAAACTGATGGCTTATACCATCAGAAATTTATGCTCCCACAGTTCTGGAAGCCAGAAGTGCAAAATCAAGATAGTAACAGTACTGTGACCCCTCCAGAGGCTTTAAGAGATGTCACTCCTTGCTTCTCCAGCAAATGGTGGCAGTCTAGTATTAATTGTCTCCATGATCAAAGCCTTCTTGGGGTGTCAAAGCTCAGTGCCCAGTGAGACTATGAGAAGTGATGAAATCTTTCAGATGTGGGGCCCAGTGGGAGGTCCTTAGGCCACCAGAGCCATTGCCCTTAGCAGGGAATACTGGTCTCTTGGTCAGTTCTCCTGAGAATGAGTGGTTATAAAAGTCTGAGCCTGACCTGAGTCTCTGGCTTCCTGTCACAGGAAGAGGATGCTACCTCTTCCCCCAGATGTATCCTCACATGTGCCATCCAGCATGAGGTCCTTGCCAGAGGTGACCTGATGCCAGTGTCATGTTTCTGACCCTCCAGAACTTTGAATAAAATAAGCCTTTCTCTAAAGCTACCTAGCTACAGGCATTTCATTACAGTAATGAAAAATAGACTAATACACAAGAAAACACGTGATTTTATTTAGGGTTTATCTAGATAATTCAGGATAATCTCACCTAAAGATCCTTAACTTAATAACAGCAGCAAAGTCAATTTTGTGACATAAAATAATACTCACAGGTTCCAGAGATGAAGGCCTATATATTTGTCTTTTGGGGGATCATTTCCTAGCCTACCATACCCAGGAAAGAAAATATATCCTGCAACTATTTGTTGTACAAATATCAGAGCTTGCACAAAACAGGGAAATGCTTGAGAGATCAAGCTAAACGTACTGGGATATTGAATTTAGCCTTAAAGGCTATAAAACCCACTCTAAAAAAAACACAAAAACCAATAAGCTGATTGTCATGTAAATTCATTGCCTAATGGAACAAAATTCAACACTCTATTAAGGCAGAAAATAAAATCCAGGTAGTCAGCAATGTTTGCACACATATAGAACACCCCTCCACACAAAATTATTAGACATGTAAGAAAGCAGGAAAATATAACTCTCTGAAAAATCAGTAGAAAGAGATGATGGAATTAGTAGAAAAGACATAAGATCGGTTCTTTTACAAATGTGCTTGAGAATATAAATGAAAATATAAACACAATAAAGAAAGAAATGAAACAACCTGAATTACAAATGGAAACTGCAAAAAAAAGTACCAGATAGAAATTCTGGAAGTGAAAAAAAAAAAAAATCTGAAGTGAAAAATTGAGCCAGGTGTGGTGGTGCATACCTGTAATTCCAACACTTAGGAAGCTGAGAAAAGAGGATTCTGAGTTCACAGCCTGGGCTACATAGTCAAGCCATCTCTCAAAAAAGGCATGGTTCTATATCTATTGAAGAAACTGAGTTCATTATTAAAAAGCTTTCCACAATGAAAACTTCAGATTCAGATAGCTTCACTGGTGAATTTTATCCAACACTTAAGGAAAAAATAGTATCAATTTTATATAAACTAGGAAATGAGATGAGAAGGCAGAGACACTGTCTAACTCATTTTATGGGCCAAAGCAGACATTATAAGAAATCCACAGTCCAGTATCTTTTATGAATATAGCTGCAAAATCATTAATAAAGTATTCACAAACTGAATTTTTACAATTCCCAGCACATTAACAGAATAAAGATCACACATTCTCACCAAAAATTATTTGACAAAATTCAATATCATTTATGATGAAAGCCCTTGGCAAGCAGGAAAAAGAAGTATCTCTGATACTGATGCAGGGTATCTATCAAAACAGAGAGCATGTCACACTTAAGCAGGAAAAAGTAAATGCTTTCCTGAGATCAGAAACAATGCAAGAATGTCCACTCTCATCACTTCCACTTAACACTTTACTAGGGGTCCAGGCCCATGAAATAAAGTGAAAAACAAAATAAAAGCTGCAACTCTGGGTAGAGCTATAGGATTCCACTGGGCTGGCCGTGCTCTTGAACAATAACAGCAACTGTAAGATGCTTTCTCCTAAAAGCCTGTCTTCAGATCTAGTCACTACTCCTATCCCTTGACCCTCTAGGCCTAGAGTGGAAATTAATTCCACTGCATAAGCCGAAAGGCACTACACTTTCCCTAAGTGCTCCCTTATGCCCTGCCACACCTTCATAGTCTCTACCATGCTCTCCTCAAGTTACCCAATCTGAATGTGTCCACTTGGACAGTGCCATCTTTTCTAGCCAATATCCTGGGCTGATTTATACACCTATATGTTAATAGGATGCTGAGTGATGGCAAAAAGTTATTCTTTCTGGTCAGGGTGCAGCACACCTATAATCCCAGCACTTGGGAGGCTGAGGCACATGGATTACAAGTTTGAGGGCAGCAAGTTTGAGGGCAGCCTGGGCTGCTGCACAGTGAGATTCTGTGTCAAAAAAAAAAAAAAAAAAAAAAAAAAAAAAAAAAAAAAAAAAAAAAAAAAAAAAAAAAAAAAAAAAAAAAAAAAAAAAAAAAAAGAAGAAAAGAAAAGAAAAAGAAAAGAAAGAAAAGAAAAGAAAAACTGTTATTTTTTTCTTTCTCAGGAAAAGAATTTAAAGGTCATTTTCAGGGAACAATATACTGCATTGGGGAGAGAAAAAATCAAAAGAGAACACTAACAACTAGACAGAAACCCTCCTGCCTTCCATTAAACATCTGGAAGCCTGTGCAAGACACAAACTTTACTATAGCTACTCACCAATAGTGGTCCCTTCCTGCCCTACCCTCTCCATTAACAGTATCTTGGGCATAATCTTCCTCCTCACCAACACCTTGCTTCCTTTCAGAAGCAAGTAGAGAAAAGAGTCCCTCTCACCTCTTGGTGGGACAGAATTTTTAACTTTCCAGAAACATATCTAACCTTCAAAAGGGTCCAAAGAAGGTCATAAAAATATATAGAAAAAAATATATATATATCATGGTAAATCAAAACACATATTAGCAAGGAAAAAAGGGAAAGACCATACTCGTGCCTGAAAATAGTAGGTAGCACCATTAGTCATTTTATAAATGTTTAAGTAAAATCACATACCACAGAGCTTACTCAAGTAAGAAAATTATCAGGGAAAAATGATAGCATCCAGAAGGATTTAGATAAACAGATGAAGTGAATCCATCAGTCCTTCATTCAAAACTGTTTCTCAAGCACTAGCCAAGCTTGGAGGTGGAAGGAAAACCACTTAGTATGTTATCTTAGCTTTACCACTGACTAGCTGGTGGCTCTCACCAATTATCCTTTTTAAGCTGTAATTTATCAACTGCAAAATGGAGAGAATGACTTTAGGCAGCTCTTAGGTTTGCTATGATTCAGTAACTAAGGGATATAAAGTGCTTAGCTCAGTGCCTGGAACACACTATAAACTCAGTAAATGTTTGCTAGATGAATGGTATTAAAAGTAGTAACAATTAAGGCTCCATGCAGTGGCATATGCCTGTAATCCCAGGGACTTCAGAGGCTGAGGCAGGAGGACTGTGAGTTCAAGGTCAGAGGCAGCCTATGTAACTTAGTGGATGCTGTCTTAAAATAAAAATATAGAAAAAGGGATGGGGGTATAGCTTAGTTGTGGAGCACTTGCTTAGGATGCATGAGGCTCTGAATTGACACCCTAGTAATGAAAGAAGAAAAAAAAGCAGTAACAAAAAAGAAAACAAACAAAAAACTCCTGGCTTTCCTTAAGAAGCTCAGCATAATAAAGGACTATGTTTCTGAAACTAAACTGGTGAAGCCTAAGTACACATCTAATCTTTAGAATACGATGTAGATCCATATAGAACTTTTGTAAGTTTAATAGTTTCCAGAAGACTATTTGCAAGGCTAACTCTAGAAACTGAAGAGACTCTATTTTATGTCACTCGATTAATGAATCAAATTTAAAGAGATGTCCTTCTGACCACCCCAAACATTGTCAATATAAATTCTAATAAACCTACTCTTTCTCTTTAAGCTCTGGCAAATCCAAGTACCAGTGTTCTTCACTAATGATCTTCTTTTCTTCTTCTTCTAGTTGTTTCCTAGTTTCCGAGTCCAGTCCCCTTTGCATGAACTGTCAAAACAAAACATCAGCGTCAGCACGCTTGTTCATCTTGCACCATTGGTACGTAAGCTCTACCTAGTATACAATGAATTCAACAACAGTCTTCTGAAAGTAAATGAACTTCGAACTGTTTTATTTTCCAAGATTCTTTCTTGGATGTGTCTAAATGCAGGTCCCTCATCTCATCATTCATATTCTTGGTCGTAAAACCCACCAATAATCTTCCATTTTTAGTTCAGTAGACAGCCACATTTCTTTATGGCATACCAACAACCACATACATTTATGTTTGGTACATATGGAAAGAAGAGAACATGCTGTGGCTATGAAGCAAGCACCTCTGGATTTAGGTAGTGGTCCAATTCTCCTTATTCTACAGTATCTTGGAAAATACTCTAAAACTAGTGATTTTGCCTCTCTCACAACCGAGAGCCCAAAGCAGGATTTGGAAGACTAGATTCCTTAGGCTGGATGTCTGTCATTGTGCATAAGTTTTACTGGGACATAGTCAACTCATTTGGTTCTAACTGGCAAGGGCAGAGTATTTACAATGAGACTGTCTGGCTTACAAACCCCAAATATTTACTATCTTACCTCTTACAGAAAAAGTTCACCAAGTCCTGTCCTAAGGGCCCAAAAGAGCTAAAATCACAAATAAGCAACTTCTCTACAACCAATCCATCCCAACGACAAACCTGCTACCCACATCCTTCTCTTTTGACTTCCCATCAGGATCACCTCTACCCCCGGCAGCTGACCAAGTCAGAGGAATTCAAGAGAACTGAACACAAGTGAGTCAGAATGAAATATTCAAGCTCTCACTGGTTCCCTAATACTTAGATCTGGCTGAACAGCTCTACTGGCTATGATGCCCCAAGTGCAGCTGCTTTGTATCTTCTCACAGTATACTCTGCTCTACCTGCATATAGTGTATCCTACTATCCTGCCAGGAAGGTCTTTCTTGTCAAAGATTGAAGCTACTGACCCAAATAGAGAATCTTGTTAATTGTCTCCCCTTCTCTTTGTTTGTAATGTCCAGCTCAATCTTCCCTACTGACTTCAGCAGGGACAACTGTTTTGAGTTAATTTTTTTCCTTAACTCCAGAGGCAGTGCTTCAGTTTGAGCCCTAACTGCTTAGCACATCTTTATTTGGCTTATTCCAAGAACTAAAACTACTGCTAAATTTTTTTCAATGCTTTCCCGTTACTCCATTTCTCTGAAATCAATGTGCTTATAAACCATTAAAACAAAATTCTGTTCAGTCAAGACTCAAATTTTGCTAAGGTACACAAAAGAGGTACTTTATAAACTATGAGTGGTACTTTATAAACTATGCTACAATTTGCTCTCCTCCCTCACCCTATTCACCCCTAGTTACACCCTAGCTCACCTCCATTCAAAACATTACTTATACTCTACTTCTTTTTCCATCACTCTCTAAACATAAGTGTTTGCATCACTCCATAAATACAGTTGGTCCCCAACTTAAAGTGGTTTGACTTAATGAAGTTCTACTTTACAGTGGTGGGAAAATGATATACATTCATTGGAAACAGTACTTTGAATTTTGATCTTTTCCTGGACTAGCCATATGACACTCTGGTGATGCTGTGGAGCAGCAGGGAATCACAGCTCCTAGTCAGCCATATAATCCTGAGGGCAAACAACTCATATTCTACAGTGTACTGTGTGGCTAAGCTATGTTTCACAGGTTAGGTGTGTTAAATCCCTTTTTACAACATTGTCCACTTATGATGGGTTTATCGGGGCATAATCACATTCTAAATCAAGGGCCCTCTGTTGTGTTCAGTGATAGGCCGTAGAGAATAATAATTAAAAGCAAGGGCTCTGGAGCCAGATGGCCAGTCCTTATTAGCTGTGTAACTTTGGGAACACCATTTCTGTTTCAGCTGCCTCAGCTGTCAAGGATACTGACTACAGTCATTTCAAAGAGTTATTATGTGAATTATGTGGGTTCTTATATAAAGGCACTTAGACTTGTGTCTGCAAATCACAAAGACTATAAATATTTGTTATTAGTATTGTCTAAGTTTTAAGGCTTAGCTGTTCCCTTCTTAATTCTTGTACTTATCTAACCTTGTTTTTTTTTTCACTTTGAAATTATAAGGTTGATTAGATTTAAAATTTAAAAATCAACTTTGTTTAAAGTTGAGTGACAACTCACTTTCACTCATAATTTTCCCTATTCCCACTGCAACCCTAACCCTCATCCAAACGATCAGAACTCCTGGTTGGTTGCTGGGTGTGGTCACGTATGCCTATAATTCCAATGCCTCTTGTAATTCCAGGAGGCAGAGGCAGGAGCATCACAAATTTGAGGCCAGAGGCAGGCTGCATAACTCAGCGAGCCCCTGTCTCAAAATAAAAAAATTAAAAATGGGCTGGGGATGCAGCTCAGTGGTTGAACACTTGCTAAGTATGCGCAAAGCGCTGGATTCAGCCCGCCAGTACTGCGCAAGAAAAAAACCAAAAAACAAAAAACCAACTAGCTGGTCTGACAGGGCAATTTTGTGCCCTGTCTAGCCTTTTGTCCACCAATGTATTCTCCACGGGACAGTTAAAATAACTTTGAAAGGTAACAGCTAATTAAATTGTTCCCTGTGCTGAATAGATTCCTATTGCTCACAGGATAAAGAGGTTGGGGGCGGGGGGAATCCTCAATCAGGCCTAAAATTACCCTTATGTTGTGAACACTGCCTACTCTTCCAGCTCTCCTTTTTGCTACTCACCTTCCAGACATCTGAGTTATCACCAGTTGGTTTTATTTCTTCTCACTCAGATTTCTGAACTCGCTTTTCCCTCAGTGCAGGACGCTGTACCCGCTGTCCTACTTACCTTCAGCTTCAAACTAAGAACCGCTTCCCGCGAGAAGCCCCTCCCAGTTCCCAACCTCGCGGCCTGTACCATCACTGCACTCGGCACGCGGTGTCCTTACTGCTCGCTTCCATGTACGGCAGCCCCTGTCTGATCTCAGGCTTCAGTAGAATCTGTCTAATTGACAACCTGGCTCCCGGCGCCTACTGCCGGGCAGGCGCTGAGTGAATGAATGAACACGGGCGCTGGAGGCCCACCAGGGCCTCTCTGGTGCCCCTTGTTTGCCCGCCGCCTAGGCCCCGGCCAGGTCGGGAGGTCCCAGCGCTCTGCCGCCCCGGCCACCTCCTCACTCCGCACCTTCATGCGCAGCAGGTTCTTAGACAACTTGGTCTTGCGCTCGGCCGCCATGCTGATTCCAACTCCGGCGGCGGAACCCCGGCGCGCACGCGCGCTGCCGCGTGCGTCGGCGTCGTCATACGCAGCGTGCGTCGCCCCGCCCTTAAGTCGGGAGCTGAGGCGCTCACCGTGTACTTTGCGCGCGTTTCCTGAAGGAGCGCTCGGCGTTCTCGGAGGAGGTAGGGTTCGGGCGCGGGCCGCTGGCTAGCGGGGAGAGGGGCTTGCCGGCGGTGGGCAGGCCCCACCGAGGCGCAAGTGGGGAGGCCCGCGGGCGTGGTCGCCCCGTCTGTGGGCTGCCTCCCGCGTCTTCCCGCCCACCTCAGGGCCCTTCCCGGACCTTTACTCAACTAGGACTCTTCTCTTTTCCTTTCCTCTTCCTCTTTCTCTTCTCTTCTCTTTCTTTTCATGAGTGGCGAGGTCCCTTCATTCCAAGTTGCTGTCCCTGTAATAGTTCGTTTTACATTCACGACAGACCACGAGGCCATTAGGGTCATTATTCTGTCAGTCACAGCGTTGGGGAACTGGCCTTGTGCGGCGGTCTGGTTTCGGAGTTGCCCTTCACCACCTCTGCAGATACAACGGCAAACTGTTAAATTCAGCGATTACCTTGAGTCTTTGGGCCTAGGTGGTGTGTTAAAAAGGAAGAGTAGAAACATACGGGGCTGGGGTTTAGCTCAGTTGGTAGAGGGCTGCTCTGCACTCTGAGGTCCCGGGTTCTATTTCCAGCTTAGCCAAAATGGGAGAAGGACATGACAATCCACTTCTGAAGCAATCCCAAAACAGTCAGCCATTGGAAACCCTATGAGGGTTGCTATGAGTCGGACACAACTCGACGGCACCTGACAGAAACATATAACAAGAGCTGTAGGCAGAGGAAAGTGTCAGAGACATAAGAACCTGAGAAGACCTTGTTTTAAGCTAAAGAGTTGAAAGAACCTTGAAAAGACGGTAGTGTCAATGCTTTATTGTTCAGTGCTGTACGTACCACCCAAAACCATTCTGTGCATCATTTGCAGATCCCACACTTCAGTAAACCCTCAGCTGAATACCGTGGGGTGTGTGTCAGTTTTTGAGCTGGTTACTTTACCTCATGAGAATTCTAATAAAGAAGGTATTGTTGCCGTGTATGTGTTAGGGGACCTGAGACCCAGAGAGGGTAAGGAACCTGCTGGACTAGCTGAGTTTGAGAAAGCATACTGGATATTAAAAGCCCTGTGGCTTTTCTCAGTGGAGTATAGACATTATGTGCTAAGTGGTTAAAGAAACACATTCACCCATAAATATAGTGAGACACTGGAGTAGGACAGTGCATAAAAGTCATGTGGCTGCCATTTCCTGGAAAAATAAGTAGTGAGTGCTGTGGAAGAAAAAACGGTGATGGATAGAGTGACTTTTAGGGTTACTTTAGATCAGATGGCCAAGGATGCCTCTACTCAGATAACAGTGCTAAGGTTTGAAAGTTGAGAAGATCCTGTGGTGTGAAGAGTTGAAAGTAGAGTGTATCAAGAGGGGACAGTGATTGAAAAGGTCATGAAATGAGAACAAGACAAAGTCCTTGTCATTGAGTTTACCAAGTGAGTATAATAGAGGTTAGTCATATCTTCTAGACTGAATTATCCCTGTCCCCAAGATTAAATATTGAAATTCTAACCCCCAGCACCTCAAAATGTGACTGCATTTGGAGTTAGGGCCTTTAAAGAGGTGATGAAGTTGAAATGAGGCTCTTAGAGAGGACTGCTACATGATCCTGTATGACTGGTATCACACATGCTAGGCAAGTGCTCTACCAGTGAGCTGTACTCCTGGCCCTATGTCATAAGAAGAGAAAATTTGAGCTGAGAGACCAGAAGTATGTGTGCATACAGGAAAAGCAATCTGTAAGCCAAGGAGAGAGACCTCAGAAGTCAAAGCTACTGCTATCTTAGTCTTAACTATGAGAAAAATAAATACTTAAATATGAATGTATTTATGTATTAAATATAACACATACTATAAGTAGTATTTTGTTATGCTGACCCTAGCAAATTAATACATCACATAACTAGCTGTAGATTATAGTTGTGATGAGAGCTGTATTAAAAAAAAAGTATGAAGTTCATGAGATGGTTCAGAAAGGGTACCTAAGCTACTCTGGCCTAGACAAGAGGAGTCTCTGAAGTGGTGTGAGATTTAAGTTGAGATCTAAAAGGAGTGGAGTTAGCCTGGGTAAAGGCCTCTAGTCATTCTCCTTGTTGTGCTCCCATTGCCTCCAGCCAACCACTGAACTCAATCTTGCGAAACTGAAACTCTGTACCCATTAAACACTAATTCCTCAGCCCCTTGAAACCACTGTTCTACTTTCTGTGTCAGTGAATTTAACTCGTGTTTAAGATTTTGAAAGAAATGCTGTGAGAGCAGGGATGAAAAAGTGACTCAGTGTGCTGACTGTACCCAGGAAACTAGGAGATAACTCTGAGTTAGATTTTGAAGGATGAACACATGTGTTAGCTTAAGAAAAGGAAAACAGCATTCCTAGCAGAAATGAGAGCATATCCACAACCAGCTAAAGATGCTAGAAGCTCCATACCTTTCCTATGGCCTCCATTACCAATCTACTTGCACACTGGATTCTGATTTATTTTCTTGAAACAGTGATTGAGAGAACAAAGAAAGCCCCTTTTAGGGTCCCTCTTATAGAGCAATCTGACTTCCAGGATTAGAAGCTCTGATGGTTAGAATGTTCCTGAAGGATGCTCCTGAGATACCAGTCACCCAGGAACTTAACTCCTCCCTCCTCATTTCCTCCTAAGAAATTTCCTGCCAAAATTTCAAAGGAGTTAGGGTTTAGCTTAGTTGGTAGAGTACTGCTCTGTGCTCTCTGAGGCCCTAGATTCTATCCCCAGCACCACAAAAATGGGAGAAGTACCTGGTAGCCCACTTCTACCTCACCCCCACCCCCCACCCCACGCATACCAATCAGCCATTGAAAACCCTGTGGATAGCAGAGAAGCACTGACAATAGTGCCAGGCATGGGACAGTGTCTGGTAGCATTTCTTCTATTGTACACAGGATCGCTTATGAGTTGGACCTGACTTGACAGCACCTAACAACAACCATGTCTTTACTTGCCCTAAATAAACTTATTTCTCTGGAGGTCAAAGTGTTTTCCTGTCTGTGTGCTGCTGTGGGTGGATTCTTTATCAATGATGTTATGTGTTTCCTTTACATCCAAATTTAGAATAACTTTTATTGTCTGAGGGATAAAGTCTAATTTCTTCGATATGTCACTCAAAATTCTGTATTTTTGGCATTGGAAATACTTAAAATGAATCCTTAAGTCTCTTCCCACCTATCAAAACATAATAAACGAGATTTATGAAGAATAGTATAATTTTAACTTTGACAGGGAAGATAACTCCTTGATCTTTTTATGCTACTGAATTATAGAACACAGGATAGTTGTTACATTCAATAATGTGTTAACCTGTTGTAGTTATACAGCTAAGGAGACATTGTTTTGGGGAAGATATATTTTAAATAGGTCTTCATACAGTTCTGAGTCATTCTATAATGGAATTTATTGGAAGTGTGAATGTGTCCAATTCTTGCCAACTACTGAATCCATGAAGAAGAGGTCTCTAAGTCTGTTTATTCCTGTAGCTGCACAATACAGTGGGTACTAGTAATCTGTGGTTATTGGGCACTTGAAATGTGTCTAGTACAACTGAGGAACAGAATATTTAATTTTAGCTAATTTAAATTAGAAAAAACAACATTCTTTGTGTCACATTAACAATCAATCTCAGGCAGATTGTTGTTGTTGTTGTTAGGTGCCGTCGAGTCGGTATCTGATTCATAGCGACCCTCATAGGGTTTTCAATGGCTGACTGTTTCGGGATTGCCTCGGGAGTGGATTGCCAGGCCCTTCTCCCATTTTTGTGGTGCTGGGAATTGAACTCGGGACCTCAGAGACTGCAGTGCAGCGCTCTACCAACTGAGCTAAATCCCAGCCCCTCAGCCAGATAGAGCCCTCTTAATCAAAGAATAACCAAAGCTCTTTTACCATGTTTTAAAATAACATTAGCATTGTAATTTTGACTCTCTTGAGGGCTTTTCAGGTGGATTACAGGTAACCCTATTAAGTTAAAGTTGTAAAACTCCTGGAGCTGCCAACCAAAAAGTAAAATTCCAACCCAAGCACTGAAGGAAGGAAGGACTTAGATGGCGCATAAGGGAAACAGTAAAAGAAGCTTTACCCCCTCAGCAGCTTGCTGACTCCTCTTTAAGAAGCCTGGACTCCCTCTGAGGGTGTATCATTCTTTAATCCCTTTTCTATAATAAACTTTACTCTTACTACTATCTGTGTGTGTGGCTTAAATTCTTTTTTGCAGGACCAAGGACTCATCTACCCTTTGACAATATTGATTACATGTTGAAATAATAATAGTTTGTGTATCTCGGTTTAAATAAAACAGTATTAAAATTGATTTCAGCTGTTTCTGTTCAGTTTCTTTAATGTGGCTGCTAAAAAATTTAAAATTATGTGAGTGGCTTGTATTTCTCCCCTCCCCACTTTATTTGACAGCATTGATTTAAAGGCTGCAATGGCTATGAATGCCTTCCCAGTGCAGAAACTAGAAGAGTCTGGGGTGAGCAGAGGAAGGAGCTCTTTTATACAATGAATCAATGCTGCTGGCACATTAAGTGTGAATTTTTTTCATTTGTTTGCAAGTATCAGACTTATTAAAACAAAACAAAGATTTATTAAAAGACTATTGGGAACTTCACAGAATTGATGAGAAGGGTGGAGAACAAGGCTAAGTTAAAGGACAGAAGCCAAGAAAGCCCAGGGATCTAGAAGCAGGAATGAAATTGATGCCACTGCAAGAATGGATGAACACCAATGGATTTCTCTGCTCCTAGGACACTCAAGTTTTCAAAGCCAAAGTGAGAGTCTCTTTTTGTTTTAGCTTAGGACAGAACCTGAATTACAATCTGAGCAAGACTACACAGCAAAGAGAGTCATTCTTTAAAGTGAAATCTTACTGTTCCTCAGGAATAAATAGTCACTACAGTAGCCTAAGCAGCAGTACCAAGGACAGATACCCACTTAAGGCAGGAAGGACAGTTCTGTTGAGACAGCCCCAGAGGACAAAGAATTGTGTGTGGGTTGAGAAACTTATACACCTAAGATCAAGTCTATCTCTTCGTAAAATGTGGTCCCTTTTCCTACATCCCTGTTTCATTCATTAAACAAGTATTTATTGGCTGCCTGTTTTATGCAAATTGTGACTCCAGGCCAACCAGCCTGAAACTTAAATAGTTTAATACATCCCTCTTGCTCTTATATTAAGTTACTTATTAAGTTTTATGAATAATTTGTTCATAGGCATATTGGTTAAATTAGAACATATGTGCTAGAAATGACCTTACAGGACATCTTGGTAAGTCATTCCTAAACAGTTGTTATGACAGAATGACCAGGGGATGTTAAAACATGCCAAAAAAAAAAAAAAAAAAAAAAAAATCCTGATTCCCTGGGTGATTCTAATTACCAGACAGGCTTTGGAAACCACTAAGCTTGATGGGCCTTTTAGTTGTATGTACCAAATTGTTTTAGCTCAGTCAATATTCAGGTTTGTTAACATTGCATTTAGTTTTCTGTTTACAGAAATAACCCCTTTTTCATTGCTGTGACCCTATCCTTGAATTAATGCCTAAATTGTACTATTTTATGACTGTGTGTCATATGCTTTTTTTTTTTTTTCTGCCTTCTGCCTTTTGTTGAAACAAAATTTTTCTGGTCTCACATACATTCCTGGCACTTTAGTAGGTGCTGGGGAAACAACCAAGGATTTGCTACAGACAAGGCTACAGATCCTAAGAGTAGTCGATATTACGAGTTGTGGCAGGAAACCTAATGTAGTTTTGAGGAGATTTGAGAGCCTTGTTTGGGGAACTGACATCTAAGTGGAGACCTCATGATGAATTAGGAGTTTGCCTGACAAGAAAGGGAAAGGGGCAGGAAGGAGTGAAAGATGTTTCAGCTGAATGGAAAGGGGTTTGAATGGTGTCTGTTGTATGACAGGTCTGGAGAGGCAAGCTAGGGCCATAGCCTAAAGTTCGTGTTAGATGGGTAAGGCTTTACCTTAAGTCAGTGTGAAGATACTGAACTGTTGTAAGCAGGAGAATGACATCATCTTAAAATTGCACACAAGAACTGTGCCGTTTTCAAGATCACTCTGGCTGAAAGAGTAGGGAAGGGGAGGAAGAACAAGACTGTAAGCAGGGACATATTCTGACTCTCAAGCCATCTTTTTACTGTGGGGGAATATTTGGGGGTGAGCCCAGGTCCTTGTACATACTTTGCAAGTGCTTGACCACTGGGCTGCAGTCCCAGCCTATTTATATTTTCCATTTTGAGTCAGGGTCTCACCAAATTACACAGGCTGCCTGTGGCCTCAAACTCAAGATCCTCTTGCCTTCACCTCCTAAATTGCTGGGATTACAGGTGTGTACTGCTGTGCCTGGTTTCACGCCATCTTAAAGATTCTTTTATGTTAGTCTTGCTAATTTTTATTAATTTCCTATTTGAACTAGTTAATCCTAACATCTGTGAGGTAAAACCCAGACTCAGGTCAAGGCTTTCTATATCCACCTTCCAGCTGTATCTTCTAGCTTCTTAGTCCAGTATTATATATCTCAGTTCATTCTTTTCTATCCAAACTGATCTACTCACTATCCCTACAAATAGTCCACATTTACCCTTCATGGAAGTATACTGCCTTTTATTTCTGGAACAATGCCTGGAGTAATGGTTTCAATTCTTTTAACTTTTCAAATCCCACCTATCTAGATCCAGTTCCAATTTTACTTTCCTCTTATGTCAGCTGAAAATGGCGGCAGGGGTGTTTATAGTTTCAGTGTTTAATTACATAGTACCTTTTATTGTTACCTACCATGATAGCAAGTGCAGGTGGGCAATTTCTGAGTTTTATACTTACCTAGGGCTGGAGTTTAGCTTAGTTGGTAGAGTGCTGCTTCACACTCTCTGAGGACTTGAGTTTGATCCCTGGCACTGCAAAAATGGGAGAGGGACGCTCCCTAAACAATCAACTATTGAAAACCCTATGAGGATTGCTAGGAGTCTGACCAAATTGATGGTACCTAACAACAACAACATATTTACCTAGTCTTTCAGGGCTTCAAGCACAGTTCTTATTCTTAATAAATACTTATTGAATGAGTAAGTGAAAAACTGCTCTTTGGAGTGGGCAAGGCAGAATCTTTTAGAATTATACATATCCTTTGATAGCATGTAAGCCTCAGAATATCTAACAAAGTCTTATCTAGCTGAGTTGACTTTTTTTCCTTGTAAAGTTTCATTTTACAAAAGAGAAAAAAAAGTCAAGTATGTGGTAATAAAAACAGCTTTGTCCCCCTCGTCCAATTCTATTCAGAGTATTCTTTTCAGTTAAAAGAGATAAGATACCTTTACACTTTGTGGGGAAGTTTCTAAAGAAGTCAGTTGCTGCAGTGATTATGAAAAGAAAAAAGTTTTAAAAACCACCAATTCATGCAAATGAAGCCACAAAGTCTAAAGCTGGAAGACATATGGGAAAAATGGAGGAAGTTCTCAGAAAAGGAATGTGGACATGAAATTTTAGGGGAACATGTTATGATGATAGAAATCACGCCAGAGCTGAGATGGATGTTTATGTTCCCCCCAAAGAAGGGGAAGTTGTGTGCTTACTGATAAAGAACAAAAGAGAGGTCTTGAATCAGAGGTCTGGAGAGACCAAACACTTTTTACCTACCAATTCTTACTCCCAGAAAGGAAAGAGCAGGTTATAAAAGCCAAAGCCAATGGTTAAAAAGGAGGCTGCTGAGACTTTGAACCAAGTCAAGCACTGTGACTCTCACATTTTTGTATGCCTCTACCACTTAAAGAATAAATTCCACCATTGTGAAAACAAAATACCCATATTTTTCTTATAAGTTTGTTTATATGTTTATAGCTATCTAGGTATTTTATTTGTTCATATTAAATTTTGCAGACTAAAAATGCTTTTGTCTCTTGTAAAAATTTTTTCCTGTTATAACCATAAAATACAAACAAAAAACCCCACTTTCCTGTACTATTACCTGTATGATGAGAGTGTGCCCGAAAACTCCCTGGCAGGTGCACTCAGCCCAGCATACTCATCAGAGGGCATATGTTGATGGAAAGTGAACTCTTAATCCTAAGCCTGGTTCTGAGTTCCCTTCCAACCACTTTATCTCACAGGTGTTCTTACAGTTGGAAATTCCTGGCCTATAGAGTGTGGAACAACTAAGGTTTTCATGACAAAAGTAAATAGTTAAAGGAATCACAGTTCTCTTTTTGAAGTCCTGTAAAGTATTAAAGGACATTTACATGATTGTAGCTATTTTGCTAGCTAGCAATGATGTTTTATAATAAAGAGGAAAAGACTCTAACTAGATATTGCATTCATATTTGATTCAAAAAGAATTGTTTTCCAAATTATAATATGTTACAATAATCCATGTCATTGTAACCAATAAAAATGAATAGAAATGTACAATAGGAGTGGCAGAATAGACAGATGAAAGTCCCACTTATGCGCTAAGCTTCCATTCCTCAGATGCAATTTCCATAAATCCCTTGGTTTTAAATTATGTGCTGAAAGAATACCCTTTCAAATCTTTTTGTTTTGAGAAAGATAACTTCTTTCTTTTAAAAGACTGGCATTACAAAGTGTTATGATCTCTTTTCCATCTCAAATATACATATAAATATTTGATGATTGTATTAAGCTTTTGTGTGTAGTGAGATTTGGCCATGACTTACTACCACCATTGAGTGGCAACCTAAATTGAATCCATTAAAGTGTGAATTCAGCTGGATGCTGTGGTGCATACCTGTAATCCCAGAGACTCAGGAGGCAGAGGGAAGAAGATCACATACTTGAGGCAGGGCAGAGGCAGCATGCGTAACTTAGCGAGACCCTGTCTCCAGATGAAGAATTAAAATTAAAAATGGGCTAGGAGGTGCTGCCTACTGGTAGAGCACTTGCAAAAATATATGTAGGGTCCTGGGTTCAACCACCAAGTACTGCAAATAAATAGATAGATAAATAAATACTAAATAAAAAGGAATATAGCTCAGGGGTAGAGCACTTGCCTAGCATGTGCAAGGCCCTGGGTTCAACTCCTCAGTACTCAAAAAAAAAAATTATCCATAACCATCTTGAAAATGACAGCTTAACATAGACATTATAAATAAAATATTGAATAAAAGTTTCTTCTTAACAAGAATTGAGGGGAGCACAAGTAGGCACAAGTACAAGTACAAGCAAAGGAAATACTTAGTGATCAGATGTCTGGAAGAAAAATCCTCTCCTCCATGAAGCCATTTCACTCCTACCCATCTACTCTTCACAGCTTGAGAGCCACCAAGCCCTCTTATCACTGTGAGGATCAAATGAAATAACATATGTGAGAACGCACTACTAAATGTACAAAGCTGTACAGCTGTGAAGGATAGTTATTACAGCATGGATCCAGGTTACTTTTATAGCTACTTTTATTGGCATGTTTGTTTTAATGGAGAATCTGCATGAATTAACTACCATAAGCCCAGATCTGTAAAAACTATGGCACATCTTTATTTTCCTTAAACTCACTCAAATCCAAATCTAAGCTTGCATCATACCTCTGGGTTGGGAGAAATTAAATATAAACAAATATTGTACAAAGATTCAGGGTCATAAGTGGTGCCAAAGCATAGGTGAAGATCTCTGGTCACTGATCTTTGGATTTCAATGGATAATACAGGGATATTCATTGTCTAACCATCTTGATCCTTTTAGATTCTGCTCCTCCTGTGGTTCTAGTCCACATTTAGATTCAGGAATTTTGAACCTGGGGGATTAACAACACCTCCGGGTATACCATCAAGACACTGCCTTGTCTTGCCAGATTCTGTGTCTCATTGCACTTTCTGAATTTTGACCTCTTCCCAATATTAAAAACATTTCCTCTTCCTTTTTGTTGCCTAGGCAGTATTGATCTCTCCCCTCTACCTCCAGGACACAGGAACATAACTCTTCAGTGAGTGAGGAAGAACAGTATAAGTTAGGCAATTTCCCCTCTGTTCCCTGTATACTCCTTCCCTGCCTCAGCAGCAAGAGATATTAAGGGCCTAGTCACCTTCTTGGAACAGTTGAGATATGTGGAGAACAAAACACAGATAAAGGGCAGAAAATTATTCTCTCCTAGTGGTATAACAAAGACTTTTTCTTTGTTTCAGCATGGCAGAGTTTTGGTGAGCACATACTATATGATTATCTGGGTGAAAAGAACCCTCAATATTATCTATAGTTTTTTGACTGTATATAGACTGAGGAACTATTTTCCTTTTTTATCCAGCTATAATAATTCCAATATAAGAGAAAAGGGAAATATTTTTTAGCAAATCTAAAAGCAATAATTATAATAATGTGTAATTTGCACTTGTCAATAAATAACTTCCCACAACATTAGTGAACATTTTTCTCTGTGCTGGTTATTGTGTTTGGATTTTTATAGCATCATCTAAACTATAGGAAGCTGAGTGGCTTTTTGTTTATTTGTGTTGCTTAGGGGATGGGTGATTAGTCTTGTTGATTAAATTATCATCTAATCAGTCTGGAATTAATTGCTGTGATTTAAATGTATGGGGGTTTGGCATTTAGTAGATAAACTGTAAGTAGAGAAGATGTTAAAAATATTTTATTATGGAAAATTACAAAAATAGCCCAAAGTACAGAGAAGAGAATAGTATAATCCCCATGTACTCATTAGTCAGCCTAATTATCCATTCATGGCCAATTTTGTTTTATTTATGTCTTCCCACTTTTCTTCTCTCCATCTCTCTTCCAATTTGAAGCGTATCCTAGACACCGTATAATTTATCTGTAAATATTTCTAAAAGATTAGAACCTGAAACATAATCACAATGCCATAATCACACTTAGAAGTTAAACAATGAAAAAATACATTCTGATTTCCTTACTTTTATTACTTATTGTCTAATCCTTATCCTTTAAAATTTATTATTTATTTCAATGGCACAAATCCACACATACTAACATATCCTAAAGATATCCAAGATATGTTGTTAAGTGAAAGAGAAATTAATAGAAGATGTTACTTTTATAATGTGGGTCTAATTTCCATTTTAAAAATTATTACATCTGTGTTAGAAGCATGTGTTTCAAACTGTGAGAAACAATTATTTTTAAAATAAGAATGATTACACTTGGTTTTAGGGGTAAGGAAAAGCCTCTCACCTTTAACCTATTTAGTACTTTTTATTTATTTTAATTTTTAATTTTTTTTTCTTTGTAGTACTTGGGGGTTGAACCCAGGACCTCGCACATCCTTTGTAAGTGCTGTATCAGTTGGCTGGTCCCCCAAGCCTATTTATTTATTTATTTATTTATAGTCAAGGTCTCATTGAGTTATGCAAGCTGTCTCTGGCCTCATTCCTGGTGATCCTCCTGGCTCCACCTCCAGAGTCGCTGGGATTACAGGTGTGCACCCCTGCACCTGGCCAGTATTTTTTATGTTTTAAAAAATGTATATTACTTTTGGAACTAAATTTTCTCAAACAAATTCATGAGAAGAAGAACTTAAATTAGTTAATATGTAAAATGAGACACATTTTCAGGTCCAGATGTCTTGTCCAGATGCTGTCAGTTGGATGATCTGCCTGCTGGATCAGTGAGAGC
>VMDO01028560.1:0-23773 GCA_007922755.1 Pedetes capensis
GTCACATCATATGGTTGTGAAAGCTGGACATTGAACAAGGGAGACAGAAAAAGAATTGATGCTTTTGAATTGTGGTGCTGGAGACGTCTATTGAATATACCATGGACTGCCAAAAGAACCAACAAATCTGTCCTAGAAGAAGTGCAACCAGAGTGCTCCTTGGAAGCAAGAATGGCCAAACTGCGTCTTACATATTTCGAACATGTAGTCAGGAAAGATCAATCCCTGGAGAAGGACATCATGTTTGCGAGAGTGGCAGGTCAACACAAAAGAGCAAACCCCTCCACCAGATGGATTGACACAGTGTCTGCAACAATGGGCTTAAAGATAAATAAGATTGTTTGCCTGGCACAGAATCCGCAAGTGTTTCAAGCTGCTGTACATAGGGTCGGTATGACTTGACGGCACCTAACAACAACAACAAGCCTCAGAACCGTATCCCGGTGAGTGAAAGCTTTATAGCTATTGTATTCATTTCCCCTGTGTGCAATGTGGATCAAATAACAAAACATATGAAAGCGTTTCTTAGAATACAAAACACTTTATAAATTATGTGTTCCACATGGAAGAAAGTGCATAGACAATGAGTCAGATTTACTGTTTGCTGTTTTACCTCTGGTAATTACTTAATCTCCCTGAATCTTAGTTGTCACTGCAAAACGTAGATAATGCATTATGTCAAACACTGCATTAATAAACTTGATCTCAAAAATCAGGTCATGTGTAGAATCTACATTTCCATTTATAAATGATAAATTTTAACTTAAAGCATAAGGACCAAGGTGCTTTGTTGTGTCTTGGCTTTGTTACAGCCTAAAACACACACACACACACACATAAATTCTGATAGGGTGGTGTCTATGGCCACTAGATTTCATTAAAATATGAAATCATATGCAAATTATTGTGCAATATTTGGCTCAATATGCACAAAAAGTACATGATGATTTTCCTATCAGATTTCTCCTTTTATATAAATTGGTGGGTTTTTGTCTCTAATTTCAAGCCAAATTTTATTTCCAAAATCAACATGTGTTTCTTTTTGATAAACACATAGATACCAGTACAAGTGGTTAGAAGGAGATTCAAAAGCCAGAACACTTTATAACTTTGAACCAACAATTGAGACGAAGTAAAACTCTGGCAGGAAGTTTAATCAGATAAGACTGAAATTGATAACTCACCAACGAAGACCAGTTTACAGAAAGGCCAGGAAAGTCACCTTTTTCCACAGATTACAAATCATTTTCAGGTTCAATGGTAGTAACTTCTAGGTTCTAATTCTATCATAGTTTCTCCTGCTCTGTAATGTATGAACGCTCTCTTTTTCCAACCCATTCTCCACATGTCTGTCAGATGATCTGCATCAGTATTATCTCCTCCTTTAAGTGCTTCAGTGGCTCTCCCCTGCCTTCAGGATAAAATCTATATTTCATATTATGGCTACTGTCTCCACTCCCTACTTTCATCTTCTCTTGAAATATTAAAGTTTCTTCGGTCATAATAACATGCCAGCAACCTACCCACAACTCTTCCTTTACACATGCTTCTCACTCTAGCAACCCTCTTTCCTCACCTTTCAGAACCCCTGAATGTCATTCCCTGAGTTCTTCTGTTACAATTAGTTTCATTCTTCTACATTCTCATAATAACACGGGCTTATCTGGATCATGCAGTTTATCTTATCACTTTATATTTATCAGTTATCTTACATAATAGAATATTCCGGTAACTGTCTTGAGTGCAGGGACCTTATCTCCTTTACAGATCCTTGTGAAGAACAATGCAGGAAGCACAGGTAGGGGTTAGAAGGACAAATGATGACTGAAAGAATGAAGGCAGTGAGCGTTCACCAAGCACAAAATGGTGGTACGTTCTTGGAAGAGATAGGTACTGACCAGGCTGTATTTACAAAATCCTTTATTACCTATTTGGGGGTTTTGAGAGTGAATACAATATTCCCTTTGGAGATAGGGCTCAGAAAACAATCAGGAGAAATTGGGTACCAAGGTGATGCACACCTGTAATCCTAGCTACTCGGGAGGTAGAGGCAGGAAGATCACAAGCTCAAGGCCAGAGGCAGCCTGCACAGTTTAGGGAGACCTTGTCTCAAGATAAAAAGTAGAAAAAGGGCTGGTGGTCTAGGGCAGTTGTAGAGCACTTGCCTAGCATGCACAGGCCCCTGAGCTCATGCCCACCAGTACTTGAAAAACAAACTTAGGAGAAAAAAGTCGGTGGGAGTTCTCATTTTACCCTATGTCAGGGTTAGAGCAGAGGCATGAGGGTAAGTCAAGGTTATATATTTGTTGAGGAAAGAGCCAACTCTAGGTGACATTCCCTGCCAGTCTTGCCTTTTAGCAACACATAGATCAAGGTTTACTGTTTCTTTTTCTTCCCCAAAGCACTGGCCAGCTCACTCCTGAGACTGAACCAAATACCAGGTGGCCCCAATGAAGCCATAAAGAGATAAGCACAGCTTTACAGGGACAGATGATTCATTTTCTCAAACTTCACCCATTTGTACACTGCGGATAATAGTACAGCCTGCCTCAGAGAGACGTTGGGAGGATTAAGAAGCTCAGAGAGATAATAAACATAAAAGAGCATTGAGCAGCTGTTTGCAGATTCAGTGTGAGAAACGGAGGGCGATATTTGGTAAATGCCCCTTCCTTTCCAGTCTCGTATTCATCTCCAGCCCATGCTCTGGAGACGCAGATCCTTCAGGGCAAATGGGAAAAGTGTCATGCAAACACTGGGACTTTTTGTTAAGGCCTGTCCTACAATCTCATAGCCAATTTGTGCAAGTTATCCATGCCAATGACATTTCCCGAGTATCAACTGCACTGACTCCACAAGCATGCAAGCCAGATAAGAGGCTCCAGGTGCTCGTCTGAAGAAACATTTTTGGACTGAGGCAGCTATGATAACCCTTGTATCCAAGGACATGAAAGCTGTCTCTCTTTTGATGATCTGAATTGGGATTATCCATTTTGTGGACTTCTAGGAGCACATTTTAGAAGTCAATCTGCCATGCACAAAAGAGACGCTGGGAAGATAACCACTGAATCAATGTAAATAATGTTGACCCAAGTCTTTTTCCTCAAATATCCAGACATTTTGGCTCTCTTTCATCACACCATGTTTATAGGTATACATCTGAGGGCTGCTTGTTAATGTATATCTGTTATGTTGTACTAATTGATGATAGCAAACATATTGGAAATTGTGATTCCAAACAACAAATTTGTCTTTAAAAAAAGAGCACCAACAATAAAGACAGTCTAATTAAAATTGTGGCAAATATTTTGGGAACGCTAAAGCTGACCAGTCTACTAAGTGATTAGGAAAGTTTCCATAGATGAGATAAACATAAATAATTTTATCTATATGTGAAGATTAAAAGAAAGAATAAGATCCAAGGAAATTACAAAATAAATCAAGCTTTTGATAAAGATTTCTGAAGTTATTTTCTTTTAAATATATTCATTCAGTTACTTATGTTTTTTTGGAATTAAAAAAATAGTAACTGTGATTCACAGATGTAAATCTGTGATGTAGTATATGATCTATGTTTTTTCATGTATTACATGATCTTCATCTTTTCTAGAGCTGCTTTCACTTCTTTTTGTACTAAAAAGCACTTTTCCTAATACTTCTGGCCAAATATTAGGATATATAGCTTTCTCCCTTTGAGACAGAGTCTCATAGAGTTCATATTTTAATTATTTGGATGCAAATTAAGTAAAGAATTGCAGTAATTTTAGTTTTATACTTGGGCAGCACATTTGTACTGTGGCTCAGGATTTTCTCAGTAAGTCTTTATCCACACAACTGGTAGTCTTGGAGTTAGCAAGACAGCTCACTTCATCTATGGAATTAAAATATATCAGTGTCATTTCAAAAGCTGAATAACTAATAGTCAATTTGAATCCATTGATTTTCAACTGTAGTCTGATTTGTTTCATTTAGGATTTTGTAATCCTGGCTTATAAAGTATTTAATTATATCTTTATTTCACTGATTATCCTGCTTCAAAGGGTTTTTAAAATGCTTTCATATTTATGTAATTTTATGAAACATATTTTTATACTTCTTTGTCCTTTTTTCCAACACTGTAAAATTGAGTCTCTTTGCTTTACAGTTTGTTTCCAGTATAGTTATTTTACTATTTCTATAGATAATTCTATCTTTCAATT
The DNA here is from genome assembly GCA_007922755.1 of Pedetes capensis. Lineage (NCBI taxonomy): Eukaryota > Metazoa > Chordata > Mammalia > Rodentia > Pedetidae > Pedetes > Pedetes capensis. Next base: position 4,197 of record VMDO01028560.1, read on the forward strand.
TCATAGAACGAGTTTTGAACTTCAGAGTTGTTTTGGACCCAGCAGTTGGCCCATTTTCAACTATTTTGACATCTTGATTTAAAAACAAAGTGGCCTATGCTCTGTATTTTCTATGGGCAAAGGCATGCTTACTTTTTATAACAGTAATTCTACCTTTGATTTACAATACTTTGTTTTTAGTAATTTAACTCAGAATCTCTCTGCAATTCCATGTTGAGCTAAAGGCTAAATGGATACAATTTAGCAGCAACTTCTCAAATGTGTTTCTAATTGGTATGCTGCTGCACCTTTCCATTAAGCAGACATTTCCAATTTTATATTCTTTACTTGAGAACTCATTATTTTGCATTTACCTATAGTGAACTATATTTGTCAGGTATTAGCAAAGACACCTAAATGTTCTTGGTCTTGATGCATGCTTTAAGACATTGTTCTTCTTTGTTTTTCTAGTCACTTAAAAATAATTTGCAACCAAGCAGGGTAAAGGTGAACCTTGTCTGGTCTAGTTTATTGTACTTTTTTTGCAAGAAGGATAAATTCTGAAAAAAATTAATAGTAGGAAAAGAAATAATGATGGGGTGGATTTGATATCTTAGCCCTTGGCTTTTACATGAGCACCATCATTTCACTACACAACATAATAATAATGGCAGTAACACAGAAGGTCTGAGAGGAGCTGATAGGATTTGTTCTCAGTTCCCCACCCAATAAACATGTGATTAGCATTTCATTGCCTCCAAACTGTAGTGGAAACATGGTTATACATTTCAATGCATGAGCTCAAAGACATTAACATGACTTTAAACTATGCTAATAGGAATAGCATGAAGAAAGTTATTTATTCAAATTAATTCAATCAAATAGAACTATTAAAATCCTAAAAATTAACATGCCAGTATATAAGAAAACATATTACTGAATTTTGAGTTGCAAGTTATACTTTATTCAGATCAATTGGTAAATGTGATACTAGAAATCTATATAGGGAGTATTAAAATCATGTGATTTACTGCTATTGGATATTATTATAGCCAGGTAATCCAGAAATCCCACTTCCTCCCTTGTCAATAATACCAATAATCCCTCCTAGCAGAATTTTCCCCATAAGAAACACATACATGCAAAAAAAAGTGAGAAGTTAACTTTTCTGGAGATTATGTGTATATATGTATGTATATATATATATATATATATATATATATATATATATATACATACTTAAAAAGTATTTCCATGAAAATTAAATTGGAGACTGTTTCTCAGGCCTAAAGATTTAAGTGTGAGCAGAGTAAAGATTCTTTTAGCTCCATATTCTAAATCTTGGCAACAATCCCTGGAAACACAGAAGGAGCAAAGGGGGAAAAATGGAGAATGAGATAAAATGTTATGTCTAATAACTCATCTGGCTCCAAGGTGTAGAAGACAGTGGTTTCCCAGAAGGCCCTTGAGAGTTGGGTTCTTCTAGGCTCTACTGACCACAGGAAGGTAGAAAAAGAGATTTTTTAAGAGAGAGAGAAAAAGAGGGAAAAGTACCTCAATGATGTCTTCATACATATTTAAGGATTGGTGATCGCATATAGCCCAATGAATATTATAGAAATTTGAATAATAGAATTTGGCTAAAATGGCAAACAGAAAACATCCGCCTTGAGATGCACAGAGATATTAGAGCTTAAATAATGGCCCAGAACTCATATTGATCAGTCAGACAGAGAAATAAGTTAGAAAAGAGCTTGTTGTTGTTGTTGTTAGGTGCCGTTGAGTCGGTATCTGACTCATAGCGACCCTCATAGGGTTTTCATGGCTGACTGTTTCGAGATTGCCTTGGGAGTAGATTGCCAGGCCCTTCTCCCATTTTTGTGGTGCTGGGAGTTGAACTTGGGACCTCAGAGACTGCAGTGCAGCACTCTACCAACTGAGCTAAATCCCAGCCCAGATAAGAGCTAGGGGTATGTATATAAAAAAATCCACAAGGTTAGGTCAATATCTCCAATGGTGGAGGAATTTTTGAAAGGGGAGAAGGAATCAGTGCAGAAGGTCAGTGAGAGTGTGCCACCAGAAACATGGAGACTTGCTCCAGTGGGAAGAGAAAATTGTCAGCTACACAGAACTGGGCCACCAGAAAACCCACCAGCAATTCCTCTGGCATCATGTGTATGGTGCAGAGGGCGGAGAGACTCCAGAGGTCAATGAGATTGAAAACCAAAGTGGAGAAGATCTAGAGAAACCACCATGGATGATCCACCATCCCCTGGATTACAGAGTCCAGACAACATACAGCCCAGAGGAAAATTTCATGTGGGCATCTGGAGCTCAGATCCCTGGAGGAGTGTAGCCCTGGCAGCCCACCAACATACTACCAATAAGATACAGGTAGCACTTCCCACAGAGAACCAGTGGTGAGTAAGTCTCTGACACCAGGTGTGATACCAGCAGCACTCCCGCCTGGTGTCAGAGCACTCCCACCATCCCCCTGCCAGGGAGGTCCAGGCCATGCAGCTTGCAATAAGAGAGTGGTGGGGCACAGGTCCCACACGGGAACATGGGCCACAGACCCTCTGGGGGGTGCACGATATCATCCTGTCCACTGCAATGTGGGATTGACAAGCAAGTGTGGTGGGCCTTAAGATAATAGGATAGGACAGAAGGCACCCAGACTCCAAGTGAGTGGCCAGAACAGCTGCCATTCCCTCACTGTGGAGGTCCTAGTCACGTAGTTTGCCATAGGAGAATGGGGTAGTACAAGACCCATATAGGAGTGCAGGCCCCAGATTCACTGGAGGTTGTTGTTATTGTTCGGTGCCATTGAATCGGTATCTGACTCATAGTGGCCCTATGTACAGCAGGGGAAACACTATTGTCAGTGCTTCTTTGCTGTTCATATGGTTTTCAATGGCAGGTTGATTTTTGGGAGTGAGTTGCTGGGTCCGTCTCCCAAGCCTACAGCACCTGGTGTTCCCAGCTGGTCTCCCATCCAAGTACTAAACAGGCTGGACCCTGCTTAGCTTCTGAGATCTGATGGGATCAGATGCCACAGGGATATGGCTGCAGGTTCACTGGAGGTAGCACAATATATCCCTGCCCACTACAGAGTGGGATCTGTGAATGAACAAGACAGGGTTTGAGATGCATGAAAGGACAGTGGACATGTAGACTCCAAGTGCACCAGGCATGCCAACACAGCCACCATTTCCCTATTGTGGAAGTCATAGCCAGCCACACAGTTCACAATAGGGAAGCAGAGCAGCACAAGTCCCACACAGGAGCACAGGCCCCAGATTCACTAGGGGTAGCACAATATCATCCCACCCACTGCAGCATAGAATCAGCAAGCAAGTACAGTGGGAATTAGATGCATGAAGAGCAGAGGGCACCCAGATTCTGATTGTTTCAGGCATACCAGAGCAGCCACCGTTCTCCTGCAGAAGAGGTGGTAGCCACATGGTTCACAAGAGGAGAGTGGGACAGCATGAGTCCTACATGGGAGCACAGGCCCCAGATTCACTGGGGGTCGCACAATATTATCCCACTGCCCACTGAAGAGGGGGATCTGTGAAAGGATGCAGCAAGGCTCGGGTCACACAAGAGGGCAGTGAGCTAGGCATTGGGATCTGGCTCACCATCATCCACTATTGCTGTTTGGGCTGCACTCTCTGAGTTTGAGCTCAGTGCACAAGCTATGTGGGGGAGCCAGGTGTCTCAGTGCGGTAGTAGGGGAAATGTCATCTATCTTCTAGCATGACACAGGTGGAATACCCCACAGGGCAAGTCACTGAGAGCATCCTGAAACAAGGGCCAGCCAGAGAGACCAGTGTGAACTTTCTGCCATCATCTCCCACTGGAGGGACCCTGTACAGAAACTACTCCCCTCAGACCTGCCAGCTTTTAATCACCCAATCTCAAAAGAATGTCAGAGGGAGAATCTTCACATTCAGAGGAGGTGGAACCTAACTCCCAGACCAAGCAATGGGCAAGTCTCAGGAAAAAATACACAAAACATGAAAGGACACGCTGGATGTGAAGATTCCACAGACCAAAACCTCTCAACAGAAAATAGCAAACAATCCCAATTTCTAGAGTTGTCAGAATGAGAATTCAGAATTTTGATTAGTATGCTAAGAGATATCAAAGCTAACACCACTAACACCCTTGAGATCCTGGAGATGAAGTTATCTCATCTGGAGTCTGTACTCTCCTCACAGGTAGAAATGGTCAGAAAGATCCGAGCTGCAATCCTTGAGATGCAAGGCAAGCTGAATGAAATAAACACTTCAATAGAATCCTCAACACTGAGACTGGATGAGGCTGAAAAGTTAATATCTTGTATTCCTTCCTCCATGTACAAGATATTAAGGAACATAAGATATTAACTACACATAAGCTAAGATGGAGAAAATGATGATGTAATACCAGTTAGATCTCCAAGAGGTTTCAGACAACATGGAAAAATGAAATTTAAGAATTCAGAGTCCCTGAAGGAGCAGAAAGCAATACAAGAGGATTAGGAAAGTTTTTCCAAGATATTCTGAGTGCAAATTTCCAGAGCTAATGCAAGAACTGGATACTTACACAACTGAATCATTCATAAACCTACCCAGAGTAGACCAAAACAGATTCTCCCCATGACACATTATTGTACAAATGCTTATTTTGGGTAGTAGAGAAGCAGTTTTGAAAGCAGCCTCGAAAAAAACCCAACTGACACTTAAAGGCAAACCCATTAAATTAACTGCAGACTTCTCTACATCAACATTGAAAACTAGAAAGGCCTGGACACATGTAATCCACATTCTGCAAAAGAAAAACTTCCAACCAAGAATACATTACCAAGCGAATTATCTTTTAAAATAGATGAAGAATATAAGACATTCCACAAAATTGCCATGTTCAAATGATTTGCAACCACCAAGCCAATATTATAGAGGATCCTCAATCACCGACCATATACAAGGGAAATAAGACAATCCTATGTACAAGATCAAACAAATGAACAATTAACGTGAGAGGAAGTCAAGAAAGAAGATAAATATGAATCAAAAATCAGTAGCAAGTACTGACTAGATGCTATCAATAGACACTTCTCAATAATTACTCTTAATATAAATGTTCTTAATTCACCAGTTAAGAGATATAACCTGGCCAATTAGATGAAAATACATAAACTCTTGATATGTGCCATTCAAAAGACTCACCTAACACACAAAGACTGTTATAGATTGGGAACTAAGGGCTGGAAAACAATATACAAAGCAGGGGAAAAACAAAAAAATCAGGAGTCACAATACTAATTTCAGATAGATTAACCTTCAATCCAAAACTAATTAGAAGAGATAAAGAAGGACACTAAATATTACTAAAAGGAACAATCAACCAGGAACCAATAACGTTGCTTAATATATATTCTCCAAATAGAGGGGAGCCTAGCTTCATAAAACAAATTTTATGGGACATAAAGGACTACATTGGTCTAGACACAATAATTATGGGAGACTTCAATACCCCACTTTCACCAAGGGACATAACATCAAAACAAAAAATCAACAGAGAAACAATGAGCTTAATCTGCACCTTAGGCCAACTGGAACTCACAGATATCTACAGAATATTCCATCCATCTGATGAGGAATACACATTCTTCTCAGCACCACACAGAACTTTCTCTAAGATAGATCATATTTTAGTACACAAAAATAGCCTCAATAAATAAAAAAAGGTAGAAATCATCTCCTGAACCTTATCAGACCACAATGGAATAAAATTGGGACTCAAAACCAAGAAAAACACCAGAAAATTTACAAGTTCAAGGAAACTAAATAATACGCTGCTGAATGATCAATGGTTTATTGGAGAAATTAAAATGGAAATTTAAAATTTCCTGCAATTAAATGAGGATAAAAACACATCCTACCAAAACATATGGGATACAGCAAAGGCAGTAATAAGAGGGAAGTTCATAGCATAGAGGTCTTCATCAATAAGGTAGGGATGAGCCAAGTAAATGATCTAATGGCACATCTCAAAGCACTAGAAAGCCAACAACAAATCAATTCCAAAAGGAACACTCAGACAGAAATTATCAAGATCAAGGCAGAGATATCTCAATTACAATCTAAAAAGATAATTCAAAGAATTAATGAGACTAAGATCTGGTTCTTTGAAAATATTAACAAAATAGACACTCCCCTGGTCAATCTCACCAAAAAGAAAAAGAAAAAGGCAAAAATTGTGAAAATTACAAATGAAAAAAGGGATCATAACCACTGATTCCAATGAAATATGGAAAATCATTAGGGAATACTTTGAGAAATTGTATTCTCCAGAACATGAAAATACAGAAGAAGTGGATAAATTTATTAACATATATGATTTACCAAAATTAACCCCAGAGGTCACAAGTGACTTAAACAAACTTATTACATATGCTGAAATAGAAAAGGTAATAATAAGTCTCCCAACAAAGAAGACCCCAGGACCTGATGGATTCACAGCAGAATTCTCCCAAACTTTCAAAGAAAAATTAATATCTGTGTTCCTCAAACTATTTCAAAAACTAGAAAAGGAGGGAGCACTCCCAGATTCATTCATGAAGCTACCATCCCCTTGATGCCTAAACCTGACAAGGATACATCTAAGATAGAGAATTATAGACCAATCTCCCTAATGAACCTAGATGCAAAAATTCTCAACAAAATTCTAGCAAACTGAATTCAGCAACACAGTAAGAAGATTGTTCATCATGACCCAGTGGGATTATTGCACAGATGCAAGGCTGGTTCAACATATGAAAATTTATTAATGTAATTCAACATATCAAGAGTCTGGCAAACAAAAATCACATGACCACTTTAGTCGATGCAGAGAAAGCCTTTGGCAAAGTCCAACATATTTTCATGATAAAAACTGCCACAGCCATTTATAACCATATTGTCTGACAAGATCCAGATATGGGGAAGAGGAATTTAAGGAACTCATCTTCCAAGACATGGGTGGGGATGGGGAAAAGGAATATGTGCTTTTTGCTTTCTAGGAATATGATTACTGCTTCTAATTATTATGTACATAATTACTTTATGTTTAGGACTAATACTCATAACTAATATGATATTAAATGCTAATGAAACAAATGCTGAAAAAATGACATGATTGGGGGAATTTGTAAATGAGTTAGAGGTAATGACCTCCAATTGTAAGGGTTATGTGGACAATATTCTAGTTAAAGATGATCAGCAATTTCTACCCTGGAACTCAAGCATTAAGTAATTTATACTTCAGCTACAACAAGCTGAGTTATTAGCCCCTAATTGGATTGAAGTGGCCCCACCTATGATAGCTAAGGTTTACAAAGAAAGTATGTTGTTGTTGTTAGGTGCCGTCGAGTCGGTATCCGACTCATAGCAACCCTCTGTACAACAGGGGAAACACTATTGTCAGTGCTTCTTTGTTGTTCGTAGGGTTTTCAATGGCAGATTGATTTTTGGGAGGGGGTTGCCAGGTCCTTCTCCCAAGCCTACAGCTTCTGGTGTTCCCAGGCGGTCTCCCATCCAGGTACTAACCAGGCCCGACCCTGCTTAGCTTCCGAGATCTGACGGGATCAGATGCCACAGGGCTATGGCTGCAGGCAAAGAAAGTATAGAACAATCAAAAGAATACACAGGCCTGTTCCCACAGTGCAAAAGCCTCCTTGACAACTTAGCATGGAGGTACTTATCTATCTAAAGGCAGACCTTGGTTCCCAGCTATAGAAAAAAAGTAGAGGTTGATGTTTTGGTCAGCCTGACCCTCCATTGCCTTACATAGAAACATATAATGAGCAAGGGCTAAAGTGACAAAGTGATAAAGGATAGAGTTCAAACACCCTATTATAGCTTATCATTTATAAAAAGCCTGAGAAGAGATAGGCCTTCCAGGTGTTTCTTATCTAAAAATAGTAAAGTTTCTGCTTTGAACTATGGGCTGTTATGATTAACAGGTGCTTGTGAAACTTTGTTTCATGGATAACTGCATGTGCTATTCTTACTGCTTGCATGACCTAAGCCTAAAAAGACTGTATAAAACACTGAGCTATCTGGGCAATAAATTGGAACAGTATCACATTGCCTCCAAGCTGCTGTGTCTGTTACCCAGTGCTGACTCCTTACCCACCTTCAGGAATCCCTGGATCCTAGGCTGCAGCTGGCCTGTGGCAAAAAACCCTGGAGAAGATAGGTATAACAGGAAAATACCTTTACATCATAAAGGCCATTTATGATAGACCTACAGTCAATATCATATTAAATGTAGAAAAACTGAAACCATTTCTTCTAAGGTCTGGAACAAGACAAGGATATCCACTCTCTTGTATCTTATTTAACATTGTGATTGAATTACTAGCCAGGGCAATTAGACTAGAGAAAGAAATCAAAGGAATACAGATAGGCAAAGAAGAGATCAAATTATCCTTATTTGTGGATGACATGATACTTTACCTAAAGGATCCCAAAATCTCCTCTAGAGAACTTTTAGACCTAATTAACTCCTTTAGCAAAGTGGCAGGATACAAAATTAACACTCAAAAATCAGTAGCCTTCTTTTATACCAACTGTGGGCAGAAAGAGAAAGAAATTAATGTTACAATCCCTTTCATGATAGCCTACCAGAAACTTAAATACCTTGGAATCAATCTAACCAAAGATCCTGCAGATCTCTACAAGTAAAATTTCAAAACATTAAAGAAAGAAATCAAAGAGGATACTAAAAGGTGGAAGGACCTCCCTTGCTCATGGATTTGGAGAATCAATATTGTAAAAATGGCTAGCCTAGCAAAAATAATCTATAAATTTAGTGCAATCCCCATTAAAATTCCAATGACAGACTTTATGGAAATTTAAAAAAATGATCCAAATATTCATATGGAAACACAAAAGACCATGTATAGACAAAACACTCTTAAGCTGCAAAACTAGTGCAGGTAGGATCTTAATCCCTGACTTAAAACTATACTACATGGCTATTGTAGCCAAAACAGCTGGGTACTGGCACAAAAATAGGCCTAATGAGCAGTGGAACAGAATAGAGAACCCAGACATACATTAACACATCTATAGCCACCTGATTATTGACGAAGGAGCAAAGTAGGTAAATTGGAGAATGGATAGCCTTTTCAACAAATGGTGCTGGAATCTTGGATATCCACCTGCAGGAAAATGAAAACAGACCTGCACCTTTAGTATGCATGAGAGTGAACTTGAAATGGATCAAGAACCTCAACATAAGACCAGAAACTTTAAAATTACTAGAAGAAAACATAGGCAATACACTCCAAAAGATAGGCGCAGGAAAACATTTCTTTAATAAGACTCCAATTGCTCAGGAAATTGCAACAAGAATAGATAAATGGGATTATGTGAGATTAAAAACAACTTCTGTACAGCAAAGGAAACAATCAACAGAGTCAAGGAAGTCCCCACTGAATGGAGAATATCTTTGCATCCTATACAGAGGACAGAGGAGTAATTTCCAGAATTTCCAAAGAACTCAAGAAAGCAACTCCCAAGACAACAAATAATCCAATACATACGTGAGTTAAGGAACTGAACAGACAGTTCTCAAATGAAGAAGTTTATTAGGCCATGAAACACATAGAAAAAATGCTCAATATCCCTAGCCGTTAGGGAAATGTAAATTAAAACACCTCTAAGATTCCATCTTACTCCAGGAAGAATGGTCAAGATCAATAAAACAAATAACAACAAATGCTGGAGAGGTTGTGGAGAAAAGGGAACCCTCTTACACTGCTGGTGGGGCTGTAAAGCCATTAAGTTGTGCACTAAAAATGTCCAACAAAATAATTTGAATAATAACCAAAAAGCTCCTTTTTATCCTCAAGAGAACACTAATAAAATCATGGGCAAAACAATTAAGCTTCTTGGTGTGAGGTAGTGGTAGAACATTCCCTGTATTTTTAATAAGTGAAAGAGAGAAATTTATTCTAGTTCTTAGAAGACACAGGTAAGACATTCAAAAGGGTTAGAGTTCACTTGTCTTGAAAACTAGATAGGAGCTAGCCATGTGACAAAAATGGGGAGATGGCATTTCAGAGCAAGGGGACAAATATGGAAAACTATACTTTTTTGTTGTCATTTTTTACTATGGAACTATAAGCAGTTTGGTTCAGCAAGATCATATAATGGGACAATATTGTTACAGCTGACCTCTGGGTAGCCTAGAAAGCATCCTCTTAGACTCATTTTAGAGCCTTCATGATAAGAAAATATATAAATCTTGGTCAGTTTTCTGTTGCCATAAAAATACCTGAGATAATTAACTTATAGAGAAAGTTTATTTTGGCTCATGGTTTCAGAGATTCTAGTCAATAATCAGTTGGTTCTGTTGTTTTTAGGCCTGTAGCAAGGCAACACATCCTGGTGGGAGGACACAAAGAAGCAAAATCACTGGCTCATGGCCAGGAAACAAAAAACCAAGAGGAAAGGGCTCGAATCCCACAATCCCCTTCAAAGACATGCCCTCAATGATCTAAGGCTTGGGATGTCTCCTAAAGTTTCCATCCCTTACCAATAGTGCCAGTTGAGAACCAAATTTTTGGTACATGGGCTGTTAGGAGACATTCATGATTTCAACTATAGAAACACCTCTCTCAAGACTTTGGGGTTTTTTTCCATAGCCTCATTATGCCACTTTCATGACACATGCATTTTCATCTTGCAGGTAATTCTGGAAAACTTATTGAAATTCTTTGGGTCTTAGTCCAAACATACATGTTGTTGTTATTATTAGGTGCCATCGAGTGAGTATTCTACTCATAGCGACCCTCATAGGGTTTTCAATGGCTGACTGTTTCAGGATTACCTTGGGAGTGGATTGCCAGGCCCTTCTCCCATTTTTGCAGTGTTGGGAATTGAACTCGGGACCTTAGAGACTGCAGCACAGTGCTCTACCAACAGAGCTAAATCCCATTCCGTAAACATATATATATATATATATATATATATATATATATATATATATATATATATATATATATATACATATACACACACATATATATACACATATATGTATATGTATATATACATATATGTATATATGTACATATATGTATATATGTACATACATATATATGTACATATATATATATATAAAGGTAGAATATAATACCTACTTCACAGGGCTGATACATGATACCAGGTCTATGGAAAGTCTTCAGTGACCTGGAAAATGCAATATGAAACCTACTTTTCATTATGAAGCTGACGTCTGCCATGTCTTATGTTTTGTACCATATGACAAAAGCAAAATGAAATGTTCTCAAAACAAAATATTAGCCAGGCAAGGTGGCACATACCTGTAATCCCAGCAGCTCGGGAGGCTGAGGCAGGAGGATCGCAAGTTCAAGATCAGAGGCAGTCTGCGTAACTTAGCAAGACCATGTCTCAAAAAAAAAAAAAAAAGTGAAAAATGGGCTGGGGGTGGCAGCTCAGTGGTCCAGCACTTGCACAGCATGCAAGCATGAGGCTCTGGGTTCAGCCCCCAGTACAACAACATCAATAACAACAATAACAACAACAATGACAAAAACCCCACAATATTGAATAAATACAAATATTTATCTCACTATGTTTTTTCATACAGTTCAACTTAATAAAAGTGATTATATTCAGGAAAAGACCTAGGGCACAGATGGCACATATATGGCATATGCAACCTAATTCTTCATGCACGTTCCCAAAACAGACATCACTAATTGATAGCAATACTTTTACCGACTTGCCTGGATAGAACCTCAAAATTCTTAAAGTTCAGGTAGCCAAAACCAGTATGTAAGAGTTGGCTCCTGAAACCTATTATTGCTTCCCTGAGCTGAGTGAAATATTGATTGGATTATAGCCAGAAGAAGGTAGAGGGTATTTTTCTTCCCTGCAAGCCATCATTGTAAATAGAGAAGGAAAAACTCTCTCTTTAAACATCTTTAGGAATGTGGATGTGAAATGTATGAACTGTGAAGTGAGTTTTCTTAACAATACTACAGGGGTATATTTTAAATAATTGAGTTGCTTTTGGTATCTCAGATTGTTGACTGCTTAATTTCCTTCAAAATCCCACATAGCTTTATATCAATTGTGTTAGTTTTAAAGTGATGACTATGAAATGACTAGGTGTGTTCCAAATAATAAATATAAATTCAAGTAAAGATACCCCTAAGTAGATCAGAACAATATTGTGAATGGAGTCTAGAATACAGGTAGATACCTTAAAATGCTATACCATGTACATGCATAGTTACTAAGTCATTGTCGGATACTATTTTCATGCATCATTTTGAAGCTACTTAATGCAGGAGATGTTGAAAAGCTATTATTTGGCCTTTTCCAAAGTACCCCATAAATAACCTTCTGCCCAATTACATTTTTCCTTAAGATATAAGCCTTTAATATTTGTAATGGTTTTCTTCTGAATGTGTAGCAAAATATACAAAAGTACTTCTTTTAAACTTGTACGACCATGAATCAGGGGAAGCAAGACATAGGGCAAGGAGAAAAATTCTCAGCTTTATGCTAAGTTTCTGCTGTCAGGACTGAAAGATGAAGGAGCAGGGAAAAATGAATATTTTTACTCTTTCTGGCATGAAGCTTCTATGGCCAGTGTGAATATACCCGGTAAATAATGGGAAGCAACAGTCATGGGATGTTCCGTCAGTACTCAGTCCCTCTGAGACCTGTCTCGAAAGGATTTTCCCCTCTGTTCATAAAGGAGGTGTATTCCACTGCTCTCTGCTTCCTGAGGGGCGGTTACTTTTACAAATCCAGGTGACAGAATTTTTCCCTAACATGCAAAGAAAGTGAATTGTTTTAAGACAAACATTTTTTCAAAACCACAAAATCTACTTATTGCCATCTTGTGTGTGAATGTAGTTTTGCCAAGAAGCTATATTTGTATCGATGTGTGGGTGAAAAGGGCTGTTCTGTCTGTGAATCAATATAAGATATAATACTGGATTCAGATATATTCCATAATGAAGGACACATTTGATATTTCTCTTTATCTGTGGCCCAATAAATGAATATACTTGCTCCACTGACCTAATTATTTCAGTTTTATTCATTTAATATTTGCAGTCCAGGGACCTAAATACCCAGCCAAACAAGATGCCAGTTTTTCTTGGACTAGACAATGGGAACCAAACAGAGGACTGATAACTCTGTACTCTCAGACTTCCTGGGGGGAAGATGTCAGAGCAGATCAAATCTAAAAGGCAACCTGACAGAAACAGAAGAGAAAAATATTCTTATTCCAACCTCCTTCAAGCATTCATTAGTTCTTTCAACTTTTTAGCAAGTATACTTATACATCTTACATATAATCATTATTCTTTTAAGGTATATAAATAAATGAAGGCTAAGTGTGGGCTTTAAAGAAAATTTACAGAGAAACTTTTCTATGATTTTGAGATACAGTTTTAAACCTAGTTCAGTCATCTTCCCATAGCAATAAAAGGGGAAGCAGTAGAACACTGTATGTCAAACATTTGAGCATCTGAGTGGACAGAAAAACCAAGCACCATTTCTTCCACATACTAGTTTATGTAACACCAAATTCCTTATCTAACAAAAGAGTATAGTAACAGAACCTATCTCATTGTCATTTTTGAAGAAACATAATGAGACAATGCTTGCAATGTGTTATGTTTCTGTATGATGCATTTTCTGCAAATACCTTATAGGTATTTCTGCAAATACCTTATAATGCAAGGTATGATGACTAGCCCTTGTTTATCTTGTAAGCATCCAATCAGTGTCTATTACTGCCAATGGACAAAAATTCTAATATCCTTACACTTCTGAACTCAGTTGTCATCCATTACTTATCAAGACCTTTACAATGCCAGCAGCTTGCCTGCAATGGATAAAAAGTAAAGTATATAACACTGACACAAAGCATTGACACCATCACCATCAGGCAACCCAGAGATTCTCAACAAGCACCCAGCAGACTGTCTAGTATTCAAGGAGAAAGGGAGTTTTCTAGGTGTCAGCTTCTCAAGGCTGTTGCTCCAAAGGAGGTCATTGCCCAGAGTAATGAGAACAGTTGGGAATCTGTCCCACTCTCTATCGCCTGAAGGTCAACAGCCATCTGGTCTAACCCATGCTGGCTTTCCAATTGAGAGTGAAAACAGATTTTCTATCATGTCCAAGAACAAAGGGCATGGATAAATGATAGAAAATGTAGATGATACGGTAGCCTTCATTCGTAAAGAACGTGTATCTCAATTTTCTGTAAATGCATTCTTGGGCAACATTTGCTGTAATTAAAAGGCTGAAATGTATGTATCATCAGAAGGAGGAGAAAGATGAGCAATGCACTGGTATACACTTGGAATGATAATGCAATTACAAAAATGAGAAGGTTCTCTTTGAGTAATAAATTCAAGTGCTATCTTTCAGATATGGAGAATAAATCCACCAGTCAATGAACTGCCTACTCTTTGAAAATCATGAAATAGATGTTACACACTTTAGCACTATGTGCTCTGAACCTTTCGTCTGCATTTTCATAAAGGAAAACTGTCATTCTGAACAGGGCACAGACCATAAAGTTAAAGTCAGGGACTATGAGTGTCCTTTGATTTTTCTTGGCAGACCACATGCTGATCCAGCAACTATCCTTCTTTTCACCTTTCCTATACAAATACTACCTGATGATAAAATTGTCCAATTTTCTTATAACAGAAATTATAAACATCAGATAGAAATGCTGAGCTTGCATAAGATATCTACATTAAATACTTCAGGGACATTATAGAGATTCATGTGCTTGGTGAAATGTTTTTAAAAAATTCAACTACCAAATGCCTCATTCTTTCCCATTTATTTGAGTGATATTAAATATGTTACAATTAATTTCATATGCTGTATTAAGATATTCCATTTGTGTGCTCAAAACTAGAGGGGTTCTTCATAGCAGCCCTAAATAATTCCATTTTGTAGTACAAGGAGTATTGTTAATGTTCAAAGATTGGAAAATACACCCCTTTGATCTTTGCTCCTTATTGAAAGATAACATTCAGATACTAGGAATGTATTTTTCTTCAAATAGTTGATTTCTCCTAGAAGAAGATATGATTAAATAGAGTACTCTAGTCTTAATAAAGCAACAAAGGAACTGGCAATTTCTTTGCAGCTCTCTTCATTCTAGACTCTCAAAGCTGTTTGCCTTGGGATTTAGAAATTGAGAGAACAAGTTGCTGACCCTGGAATTGAACAGTCACATTTGTTATTTTGGTAATGCCAGTATTGAAATAGAACATGTGCAAGAGGTAGGCATCCTTTGCAGAATGGCATATTGTACGTCTTATTTTAATTGATGGCTCAGCATATAGAGTGAGCATCTGTACAGATGCTTAAAAAATGAAAGAAATTATTGAATGCGTGCAAGTACTCAAACTGGAGATGTAGAAAGAAATAACAATTTTCTCTGATACTTCCAGCATGTTTTAGAGAGTCTTTCATTGTTTGTAAGCCTCTTTTGTAACCCTTCATTCTTTTAGTCATTCACTTAGCACATATTTATTAATAGTATGTTATTGCTAAATGTAATGGTGAGCACTAGAGTTTTGCTTATGTTCCCAGCCTCTTTTAATGGTGACAGATAATTCATTGGTAAGATTTTATTGCTAGGCATTTGCAGTGCCAAGCAAAAGTCTCAACAAGTCTAGTATATTAGTCCCTTCAAAGTAAGCTTTTGCAAATTTCAAAATACAGGGCTATATATGTTTATGAAAGACAAAAATGCAGCATGTTGCTGTGGCTGGTCTCTCTCACACAAGCTCTGTCAAGTTTTGTGAGACGACTGCAGCAGCTCACTCCACCCTGCAGGAATAGATCATGAGGACACAGGAGGAAGACAGCCACCTGCAAGCAGAGGAGATGAGGCTGAGGAGAAAACAAACCTGCCAGCACATTGATCTTGATCTTGAACTTCTAGCCTCCAGAACTGTGAGAAAATAAATTTATGTTCAAGCCTTCTGGTCTGAGATAGTTTGTCTTGGTAGCCCTACCCAACTAATACAGGTAATAATGAAAAATGAGAGCATATTTTTGCAACTGATTACAACAGATAAAGATCTAGGACTTCTCAGATCCTATATTCCAGAGTAGAAAAATAAAATATTATACATAATAAAAACAGGAAATTATACAATACATGATGAGGTGATAGATTTGGTGAAAAACATTTAAAAAGTTGAGTAGTGATAACAGCTCAGCAGGGCTGGGGACAGAGGGTGACAGATGTCACTAGCAAGAAGAGTGGGTAGGGAAATATCCTTAAGAAGTTAACAAATGATTGAGCACTTGAGGGAGAGGAGGGCATGAGACTTAGGGATAACAGGGAGAATATCCCAGGTAGAGACAAGAAGGATGCAAAAACTCTGACGCGAGGCATCAGGGAGGGCGGGAGGCACAACATAAAGCCCAGAGACTGGTGTCCTATTGAGAACTGAAAGAGATGAGACTCAGGCAAAGCAGTGGCCACCCTAAACTATTAGGAGCCGTGGAGACCAATGCAAGCACTTCTCTTCCTAGTTATTTCGTCTTTCTCAAGACCTATTTGTCCTATAAATTCCCAATTTCTGAAAACCAGCTACCACCCTGGTTCAAGATTTTTCTTTCTCCAAATGGCTGGGGATTAGCTCAGTTGTTAGAGTGCCACACTGCACTCTCTGAGGCCCCGAGTTCCATCCCCAGCACTGAAAAAATGGGAGAAGTACCTGGCAGCCTACTCTAAAACAATCCTGAAACATTTAGCCATGGAAAACCCTATAAATAGCAGGGAAGCACTGGCCTAGTGCCTGGCGTGGCACAGTGTCAGGGAGTGTTTCGTTTTGTTATCCATGGGGTCCCTATGAATCACACCAGACTCAACAGCAACTAACAACAAACAACAGGGCAACATATGTTGTTGTTGTTGTTAGGTGCCATCGAGTCGGTATCCGACTCATAGCGACCCTCATAGGGTTTTCAATGGCTGACTGTTTCGGGATTGCCTTGGGAGTGGATTGCCAGGGCCTTCTCCCATTTTTGTGGTGCTGGGAATCAAACTGGGGACCTCAGAGACTGCAGCACAGCACTCTACCAACTGAGCTAAATCCCAGCCCGTTCTTACGTAATTAGTGATATGAAAAATAGACATAAAAAGTCAAAATGCCTTAAATCAACTGATTATTTTTGTTTTTAACTATGTATCATCACCCTGATACTCTGGGTTAGGTGTCATTGGTACCATTCGACAGAAACAAGCAAAAATGGACAAAGTTAAATTATTTAAACTTATATAGTTGCAGGAGCTGATTCAACCTGAATAGAGACTATATAATGACCTTATGGTTAACAATGACCTGCATATACAGTGGTGGTCTCTATAAGATTATAAAGGAGCTGGAAAAATCTTATCTCCTAGTGACATTGTAGCCTCTATATCATCGTAACACAATACATTGCTCAAGCGTGTGTGGCAATGTTGATGTAAATAAGCACATTGCACTATCACATAGAAGTGTAGCAAACACAAGTATTGACAGGATATAACATTTGATAGTAAATTGCAATGAGAGGAAGACCCAGCAGCCCACTTCCAAAATAATTAGCCATTGAAAACCCCATGAATAGCAGAGAATCACAGTGAAACAGAGTGCCAGAAAGTGAACTCTGAGGTTGGAAGGTATTCAAGAAATAACTAAGGAAGAGTTACCTCCTCAAAGTAGAGTTGACTTTAATAAACTTCCTGGGACCTCCCTGTGCTGATGTGACATGACTCAAAATCAGAAGAAACATAGTGGCTGCAACCATGCAACCATAAAAATGATCGCATACATAGCATAGTATTGGGTAGTATGTTATTCCGTTGTACATAGGGTCACTATGAATCAGATATGACTTGACAGTGTTCTCTACTTCCACATTTTGCACTAATACAATGAAGATAAGAGAAGGAGATTCTAAATATTGTCCCACTTTAAGATGGTGAAGTCTTACATTTTCATGTAGAAATTGTGTGTGTGTGTGTGTGTGTGTGTGTGGTCATGAGTTGTGACTACATTCTAAGAAATCTGTAGTTAGGCTACTTTGTTGTTGTTCAAATATCAAAGAACACAATTACACCAGTCTTGATTGTGTAGGTCAGTCACTTGACATAGCCTCTTGGTGAAAATGAGATGGATGAGGCTGCTGGTGTCAGTATTGCATATTGTTTTATAATAAATGTTTTCATAAGTGTTTCATAGCAAAAATTCTTCATATCAAGAAGTAGTACACTTTTAAATAATGATAAAAATAGCAAATATATAATCAAGTGACATTGGTATTTACTTCATTGTTGTTAGATGCTGTCAAGTCATATCTGACTCATAGCAACCCTATGTATAACAGAATGACACACTGCCCAACACTGTTTGAGGTTTTAATGCAATGGTTTTTATGGAGCACACTCTAAGGATTGTTTTGATAAGTAAAGCAATATATGTAAAATGTTTTGAATTGAATGCCCGGCATATAGAAATTGTTCAATAAACACTACCATTGTGGCGTCTGATCTCATCAGATCTTAGAAGTTAAGCAGAGTAGAGTCTGGTTAGTACTTGGATGGGAGAGCACCTGGTAACATCAGGTGCTGTAGGCTTGCGAGAAGACCCAGCAAACCACTCTTGAAACAATCAGCCATCAAAAACCCTATGAATACCAGAGAAGCACTGATACAGTGCCAGGCATGGCACTGTGTCAGAGTGACTGTTGTACATAGGGTCACTATGAGTAGGACATGACTTGATGGTACCTAACAACAACAACAACAACAACAACAACAACAACAACAACAACAACAACATATGTTTAATTATGGTGCTTTTTGTATACCTGGCAAGTTGATTGATGGTCAACTTACTAACATTCAGGGCTTATGAGTTTTTATATACTAATTCTACTGGAATAAGTTTTTGTTGACTGATATGTGCATGTACAAATTTGGTATATGAGTGTTTTTCAGCTGAATGTTTATAAATATATGTATATATATATATATATATATATATATATATATATATAAGCTATACTTGAACTTGTGTATTACATACACAGCTGTTCAAATATGAATTTTGAGATCAATTCCAGTTAAATTATGTCTTTAAATTGTAAATAATTATAAATAAGTGCTTCCCATTGACATTTCATATAACTTTGTGTGTCTTTTCAAGGAGTATCTACAAGTAAGTACTCTGGTAAGACTACCAAGGCAAAAGTCTATTTCTCTTGTCACTCACTTTGTTGTTGTTGTTGTTGTTAGGTGCCGTCGAGTCGAGTCCGACTCATAGCAACACTATGTACAGCAGATTGAAACACTTGCCGATTCTGTGCCAGGCAAACCATCTTATTTATGTTTAAGCCCATTGTTGCAGACACTGTGTTAATCCATCTGGTGGAGGGTTTTCCTCTTTTCCGTTGACCTGCCACTCTTCCAAACATGATGTCCTTCTCCAGGGATTGTTCTCTCCTGACTACATGTCTGAAATATGTAAGATGCAGTTTGGCCAT
>VMDO01028561.1:0-23863 GCA_007922755.1 Pedetes capensis
CATTTCACCTACGGTAATAGAGACTCAACAAGTGATGAAAAAGATCCTGGGCTCAGGAGTCCAAAGAACTCGACCGGGGGTGACTTTCAGCCTGTGAGTTTGGTCAGCCTGTCTAATCGTTCTCATGTGTAAAGCATGAAAAATATTAGGCTGAAATCAAAGACCAGGTGAAAATTGGGAAAGCTGTAAAAACGACAGGAATGTTTGGAGTCTATCTACAAATATTAATTAATGGTAAGGGCAAACTACCATGAATTTAACTAGTTAATAACAGCTACCTGGAGAAGGCATGGAAAGTAGAAATACTTTGGAACCCTAAATTCAAATCTTGTTTTAGTATAAAACGTAGTAAATTATTATTTCAAAATAAAAATCAAAATAGCTTACTAGCTCATTTTCCTTTTATTAATAAATGTCTTTGGATGCTCCCGTTACACTGAAAAACAATCTGAAAGTGGAGACAGCAAACGACACGGTCATCCTATGCTCTGTTCCGTAAGAAGGGCCCTGCGAGGCCCAACTGCACACACACTGTGCACAGATGCGCTGAAGGAACTGCTGTAGGGAAAGGTGCGGCAGGGAAGGTGATGCGCCTGGGACCCTACAACAGTGCGGCAGAGGCCCTGAAAACACGGGCCTGGGGGCCTGATGAGAGTTTCTCCAGGAGAACCCAAGCTGAGAGCAGGAGGGCCCTCCCACCCAGAAAGACAACGTCACACTTCCGATAATTTGCCTCACAGTTAAACCCACATATGTATCTCCTGGCTTTTGTTTCAGCTTTCTATAAATCTATAACACGGCTACAGGACAGGCAGAGAGAAACTGAGAACTTTTCTCTCCAGTTTGGCCAAATTGTAAATAAACTGTTTTTTCCTTTGCCAGTTTCTGTCTCCCACTTGTTTTAGAAGCTGAAGGTTTTGGACCTCAGCGTCCAGTTATAGTCCCAGCACTCAGGAGGCTGAGGCAGAAGGTGACAAGCCTGAGTTCAACAAGACCTTGCCTCAAAAATCCAACAAAGCCAACTCACAACTTCACTGTTCTCCAATGATCTCTGTGTTCATCCCATTTTTGTAGTAGATTTTATGAGAACCTCATCAGCCCATCACATGCAGCTATGAATGTTCTAATCCCTTTGTAGACGGATGACTGACTTCACAGCCAACCCTTCCCATATTGATGATCTAGGAGAGGACCTTGCTATCATGTACTAATCATATGAATTGCATACGAGAGGGTACGGAATTCTCATCGCCACTGTTCTTTCAACTCTTTCTACATAGAAAGGTAAAGCTACCTTGAACACGTATCACATAAAGTGCATCCAGCAAAACTAAAGCAACTCAAATATAACATGACTCATGCCCTTAAAATGACAGAAATACAAAGTTCTGGTTTCAGGAGAGGCCTCTCTTTAGTCCCACTGAAAGCCTCAGCTGCAGGGTGCTCACACTGCCTGGCCAACTGTGAAAGTGGAGAACTGGCCACAGCAAAAACCATCCTCCAACCAGGATCTGAGCAACCAGGATGCCGAGGCTGCATGGCACTGAGCCAAGCTTCTACTGGGCCTTCCTGAAGCAGAGAGGGCAGCAGAGCCAGCCTCATCTGGCCGGGTCGCCATCAACGACTGCTCAGCGGGAAACCTTCTTCTCCAAGGTGCCCCCACTTAAGAGAGCCTGAAGTGCCACCTCAGAATTAAAGCGCACACAGGTCTACACTGAACAGAAACAATGACTGACTCATGAGAGCCGTTCACTGCCAACATGGTGCTCACTGTTATGTGGCCAGAAGGCACCTGGAGTCAATACTGCGAGTCACAGGGAAGAGGAAGTTACAAGAAGTCTTTCTTTTTCCATACTCCAAAACCAAATACCGTTATAATGGTACTCAAAACAAACATTGGCTACTACATTCTAAAAGTTTTAATCCCAGAAAGAACTGAGCTGATCTTATTTTTAATAGTACCTACAATTAAAATGTGCTTGGGAACTATATACACACATTTACACACATGAACATATATATTCCTAAGTTTAGACAAGTTTCAGATTCCAACACATAATAGTTAAGAAAAATACGTACGTTCTTTCTTGATTTTTTCAGCGACTAGAAATTCATCTCTTTCAACGGTTGGGGCAAAGTTGCTGCCAATGACTCGCACAGCAAACTGGAACTGCTGGGCTACATCAGCTGAAAGGGAAATAAGAGGTGGCAAGTTATGACCAACCAGTTTAGGTTTAGATCATCCAGCGCCTATCTGCTAGAGCTGCCACCAAAGATGAGCCCTGCTCTTTACTCATAAATAGGAATGTGGACACGAATTTCCCTTCGAAACTCAAGAGGGCAGGCTGCATCAGTGCTTCTCCCCTCCACATCACATGCCACCCAAAACGCCTCAACAGTCGAGACCAGGTTTACGGCAGACACAAAGACAGCCAGAAAACCGGGTAGAGAGGGGAGCTCCTGACGAACCAAACCATAAAGAATCCCTGACAGATGGTCAGACAGGCTTGACCTGAAGAAGAAACTAAGCCAGGAGACGTGGTACAACCTGAAACCTCAGTGGCTCTGGAAGCTGAGGCAGGCAGATCGCAGGGTCAGGGCCAAGGGCAGCCTGTGCAACTTAGTGAGACCCTTTCCATAAGCAAAAGAAGTTTATAAAAACGGAGGACGGGGGGCAGCCCAGGGGTAGAGCACTTGCCTAGCATGCAGAAGACCCTGCGTTCAACCAGGAGTACTTTTCTCAGGTACTGTAAAGAGAAAGAAAGAAAGAAAGAAAAAGAAGAAGAAAACAAAGAAGAAACTAGACAGAAGCTGTCTCAGGTAAGCTGGAGTACGTACCCTGCTGATAATTCAAACTCTCAGGATACTGAGCAGTAGACCCAGGAGCTAACCACGTGTGGAATTAAGAAAACAAGGCCCTGAGGTGCTGCCCCAGATTTTGTTTGTTTTTCGATACTGTTGGCTTGCTTGTTTGCCTCCCATGTACTCCAGCTGGGGCTACATAACTGTCCAAACCCAAGTCACAAGTAGGCAAAGGCAGGAAAAGGGCCTGGCAGGCCCCTTCTCTGCAGCCAGGCAGCAAGCAGGCAGGGAAGGAACAGGCAAATCAAAGGACACCCTGTAGCACGCAGCTGCCACCTCCACAGGGGGACAAACCACTAAGAGAACCTCACCCCACAACAACGCAGGCATTCTCGCCAGAACCCCACAACCAGTGCTGCGACCCAGAATGAAGGAGCACCACAGAAGAGGAGGCAGAAAGAGGGCCTTGAAATCTACATGCTACCTAGAAGAAAGTCCCCTGAAACAGGAGGAAGGCAGCTCAAAAACGAAAGGACGGAAGCTGGGCAGAGCACACCCATAACCCCAGCCCTCAACAGGCTGAAGCACGAGATCACTGGAAGGCCAGCCGGGGCGGCAGAGCAAGAGCCTGTCTCAAAAACACCAAAATAAAGTAAGTAATTGATGAATTAATCAAAAGGATTACAAGAGACACACGGGCTGCAAACACTACTCCAAAGCACATGGAGCGACTATATTCATATTCATACAAGGCCGGGGTTTGGCTCAGTTGAGGGAGCACCGTTCTGTGCTCTCTGAGGCCCAGGGTTCAATCTCCAGCACTGCAAAAATGGGAGAAGGTCGTGGCAGCCCACCCCGAGGGTCGCTGTGAGTCTGACCTGACTCGGCACCAACTAACATGTTCACATCAGACAAAGTAAACTAGACTTAGGAATGTTGGTAGGGATGAGGAAGAGCACTCCGCAGTGACAAAAAGGCCAGTTCTTCCAGAAGAGGACATTAATGGGCACATTCTTAGCAGAGCTGGAAGACACACAAAGCAAACACTGGAACAGAAAGGGAAAATAAGCACATCCTCAGGTGGACGAGAGATGTCAGCGATGAAAAGAACATGGAGGGGAAATGAGTGACTCCACTGACCAACTAGACCGTGCTGGCATTCACAGCAGTCCACCCCGCAGTGAAAGAATACATGGTCCTTGCAAACGCGCTAGGAACATCCATCCAGACAGACCAAACCTGGGCCTAACCACCTTACTGAATATAAAACACCTGAAATTATTCAAGGTATGTATGTTCCCTAACATTAACCGAATTAAACTAGAAATCAATAATAGAATATATGAAAAACCTCCAATGCTTGGAGGTCAATCAACACACAATACACAGGCCAAAAAAAGTCTCAAAGGAAATTTGAAAATGAAAGCACAGTATTTGAAAATACGTAGGACACAGATAAAACAGTGCCTAGAGGGGAAGTTTATAGCATAAAATGCTTTCATTAGAAAAGAAGATAGACCTGAAATCGATAACCTCAGTTTATAAAATAACATCTGGAAGAACTAACTAAACTCAAAGCATACATAGCAAAGAAGAGCAAAAAATCATGAAATTTGAAATAGGGGGAAAAATCAAAAAAGCTGAATCCATTAAAAAAAAAAAAAAGACTGATAAACATCTACCGGCTTGACCAAGGAAAGATGCAAATTCAAAGATGAAAGAGGAGGTAGTGACAGTGGTCCCACAGAAATTTAAGAAGTTAACGGGACTAAATAATACATGTCGACTGGTCAACCTCAACAAGGTAAAGCGTAACTCTCTCCACCTGTTAAGAGCAGGCTGTGCTTAGTGACTTTCTTCCCCGAAGCACAGTCAGCACAGAGGGGGAGAACTACGGAGAGGCCTGACAACGTGCCTGAGCCAAGGGGCCATGGCCAACACCCGCAGGGCTGGGTCATGTGGACAGTCTGCAGCCACCACACAAGATGAGAAGGACACTGCGTGTCTGTGGCTCTCCTCCCCAAAACACAAATCCCAGCCTAATCGTGGGGAAATATCAGATAACTCTGAAGTGAGACAGTCCACAAAATAACCTTTACCATTCACAACTGTCAGGGTCATGAAGAGGGAAAACAAAAGGGCTGAGAAACTTCAGAGTGCACAGGACTTGAGGAATAAAAGTGATACGGTAGCGTACCAGATGGACCCTGGCATGGTAAATGGGCACTAAGCAACAACTGAAGGAGCCTAATAAGGCACTGAACTTAGTTAACATCAGTGCGTCAATAATGACCATTGTGGCATCACCCCATAGAAAGGTAAGATGGCAATGAGAACAGAAATGGTACAGCCCACAGGAACCGTGGATTTGCAATTTCTCTATAAATCTAAAATCATTCTAAAAAATACAATGTTTTTTGTTTTGTTTTTTTAAAAATACACTGACATCAAGATCTACCTTTCATAAATCCTGACTTTATGGTTGGAAGTGGGCTTAGGCCTTGGATATTTTCTAAAGCTCCATTTTAATACCTTTATTCTTAAATGTAAGAGTGAAGCAATTTAAATGTTAGGGGAGAGGTTTCTTTGGTAAACACAAAAATAAATCTCAACTTGTAACACACATTGTATATAAAAATTCACTCAGACACAACATATATGAGAGCAAAATGTAAGCCCTCTTAGGAAAAAAACACAAAAAGAATAAACCTTTCTGAGCTTGAGACTGGCACAGTTCTTCACACAACACCAAATCATGATAAATTTTTAAATAAGAAAAAATAGGACTTAAAATTAAAAATTTTTGTTCTGAGCCAGGCGTGGTGGCGCACGCCTGTAATCCCAGCGACTTGGGAGGCAGAGGCAGGAGGATCGCAAGTTCAAGGCGAGAGGCAGTCTGTGTGATTTAGAGAAACCCTGTCTCAAAAAGTAAAAAAATGGGCTGGGAGTGCAGCTCAGTGGCACAGCACTTGCAAAGTATGCAAGCTCGAGACCCTGGGTTCAACCCCCGCAACGGCAAAAAAAAAAAAAAAAAAGTTCTACAAAGAGCATTGTTATAACAATGAAACACTAAGGGAACAGCACGTGCTAAACACATACACAGCAAAGGACTTACGTCCAGGTACATAAAGAACACCCAAAACTCACAAAGGGAAGGGAAAGGCAGTCAGGTATAAACAGAAGCAGAGCCAGACACGGGGCATACACCTGCCATCCCAATGACTCAGGAGGGGGAGACAAGAGGACTGAGAGTTCAAGGCCAGAGGCAGCCGGCATAACTTATGGAGACGCTGACTCAAGAGAAAAAGTTTCGTAAAAGGGCATTTAGGGTTACAGCTCAGTATTACAGCACTTGTAAAGCACAGATGAGACCCTAGGTTCAATCACTGAGTACCACAAAATAAAGAGAAGGAAGGAAGGAAGGAAGGAAGGAAGGAAGGTCGGTCTGACGGTGAACATGTCATCAGGAAGATAATTAAACAGCAAAAAAGGAAATCTGAAAGATTCTCAATATTATCAGGAAAACAAAAACTAAAAAGCACCATGAGCCGTCACTATACATCTACCAGAATGTCTAAGATGAAAAACACAGTCGGGCCGGGAATGCAGCTCAGTGGTACAGCCCTTGCTTAGCATGTGCAAGGACCTCGGTTTTAACTCCCAGCACCAGGAAAAAATAAAAAACCACCACACAGACAACGCTGAGCCAGGTGCGCCAGCAAACTTGAGCTTCAGATACAGACACAGCCTGCATCGCACCGTTTCCAATGCAAGCTCGGACACAGACCTACAGGGTCAGGCCCCTAAGATCCGGCTCACAGAACTAACTCTGAAGATCACCTTCAGAGCTCAAAATGAAGAGTAAGGTTCCACTCAATAGAACGCCTTCTGCCCTCAACAATGCCTTGACACCAGTTCCCTTTCCCCCATCCACCAATGTGATTAGGTTCTGGTGGAATCATGGGCAACTCCAATGCACAGTGCCAGGTGAAACACAATACTCAAAAACAACAAAATAGAAACACTACTCTTAGACCAGTGGTTTTCAAACCACCGGTTGGTCTCAGGGCCCCTTTACAGTCAAGCCTGAGCATCCCAGAGAGTTTTTGTTTGCAGATTACACCTGAACACAGATACCATACTAGAAATTTAAATCAGGATAATTTTAAAATATTAATTTACTTTCATTTTACTAATTTCATAGTTAAATAACTTCATCTACTTACATACTTTAAATCATCTTTTGTTGTTATTAGGTGCCGGTGAGTCCGACTCATAGCAACCCTCTAAAGGTTTTCAGTGGCTGATTGTTTCAGGATTGCTTCAGGAGTGGACTGCCACATCCTTCTCCCATCTTTGCAGTACTGGGGATCAAACCTGAGTCCTCAGAGAGTGCAGAGCAGCGCTCTACCCACTGAGCTAAACCCCAGGCCTAAAGCATCTCTAGGTTACGTATAATACCCAATACAATGTATATGCTCTACAAAGAGTTGTTATACTGTATTGTTTAGGGAAAAAATGACAGGAAAAAAAGTCCACACCTGGTCAGTACAAACACAAATAAAGAAGGCGTAATTACATAGTACCCAATTCTCAAATGGCTGAATCTGGAGACCCCTAACTGCAGATACAGAGAACCAGCCACACACTAGGTATATATTATAACATACGTTTACTATGTATTTTAATGTACATTTAATAAACATTCATTTCCCCAAGAATGTAATTATCATAGACTCAAGGGAAGCGCATACATCATCTGGAATGTCATCAAGCCCTCACCACTTTGGAAAATCATGAAAGCAACAGCAGCACCATTTGTGACACTAAGCCACCAAGATGACACTCCTCCACCTGTATGCTTATGCCTGGAAGCACATGCACAGTAGTCTTACATATCAGGGAAACCATCTAACTGCAATACATTGTGTACAACAGTCACACTTGAAAACTGAAGTTGAAATGCTTATCTATTACAGCTCCCTTTTATTTCTTCTTTATATCATAGAAAGAGGGCCTTGCGTGGTGGCACACACCTGTAATTCCAGCAACTAGGGAGGCAGAGGCAGAAGGATTGCAAATTCAAGGCCAGAAGTAACCTGCTAACTTACTGAGACACTGTCTCAAGATTTAAAAATTCTAAAAAGAATACTTGTGAAGTATGCACAAGGCCCTGGGTTCAGAACCCCACTACTCCAAAAAAGAAAGAAAGAAAGGAGGGAAAGAAAAGAAGAAAGAAAATAAGGGAAAAAAGAAAAGAAAACCTAATACCAGGCACACTGCTTCCAACGACAGGAATAATGACTATCTAAAGATACAAGCAAAATATACTCATGAAAGGGGCAGGGATTTGGAGCTAGAACTTCTGTATTACTAGCTGGCAGTAAGGGGCTGAGATCTACCTCAGTTGGCAGAGCACCGCTCTACAGTCTCTGAGGTCCCAGGTTCAATTCCCAGCACTGCAAAAATGGGAGAAGGATGTGGCAATCCACTCCTGAGGCAATGTGGAAAAACAATCAGCCATTGAAAACCCTATAAAAGTAGCTATGGGTTGGACACCACTCGATGGCACCTAACAACAACAGCTGGCAGTTGTGTGTTCCAAGCAAATCTGCAGGTGTTATATGTAAGAAAGTGTGCTGCTATAGTTCAGATCTTGAATGTCCCCATAAGGCCCATAGGTTAAAGGTTTGGAGCCTCATGAGAAGTATTTAGGTCACTGGGGTATGCCCTCAAAAGGGACTATGGGATTTTGGGTTTTTTCTTGGGACTTCAAACCTGTAAAAACTTGGGTTCAGGTCCCAGTGCAGGTTCAGTATGTTAAAATATAAAGGGTTCAGGTTCAGATTTAAAATTTTAATCCTATATGTAGATATATAAATTTTCAATTTTTCAATTTTTATGTATAAAAAACCTTATGATAAAAAAGAATTAAAAGCTGAAAATGAACCCAATTTTTCATGGGTTCAGGTTGAGCAAAATTTTTTTAAATGCTTGACCCAGAATAGATTCAGAGTTCATGTTCAGGTTTGGTTTGAATCGCTGCTATCTACACATAGTACTTAAATCCTCTAACTTTTAACTGGCTTGCAACTGTGACACTGTGGCATCAGATCCCAGAAGCTAAGCAGGGTCGGGCCTGGTTAGTACTTGGATGGCATACTGCCTGAGAACACCAGGTGCTGTAGGCTTGGGAGAAGGACCCAGCAGCCCACTCCTAAAAGGCAATCAGCCATTGAAAACCCTATGAATAGCAGAGAAGCACTAACAATACTGTTTCACCTGTTGTATGTAAGGTCACTATGAATCAGACACCAACTGAACAGCACCTAACAACAACAAATTTTAACCCATGCCCAAACCTAAACCCAATTTTCTGCAAGTTTGAAGCCTTGCTCCTTCTCTCCATCCTTCTGCCTCCACCTCCCAAGTCACTGGGATTACAGGTGTGTGACACTGTCCTAAAGGCAATAATAAATATTGCTCACTCATTAACATAAAGTAAATATAGAACAAGCCAAGCTATTAAATACTTAGAAAGTTTTCAGTAGCATAATTTGAAATGATGAATGTCACACACATTTGGCCATCCTACCTATCCAGAACACAGCAAAAGACCATCATCTTCAATGGGTTTTATGACGTGTTTCAGTCACAGGAACCCTCTGGATCTCACCAAGAGCTCACTGACTCTCAGATACAATTCCAAATGAGATAGCAGAATACAGGTGGGCTGAGTTAAGCCTGACTCATAGGGTTTTTTCAATGGCTGATTTTTTCAGGATTGTTTCGGGAATGGGTTGCCCGGTCCCTCTTCCGTTTTTATGGTGCTGGGGATTGAACCCAGGGCCTTAGTGTGCTCAACTGAGCTAACCTCCAGCCCCTAGAAGGCATGAAATCAAAAAGAGCCTCTGACTCAATCAAAAAGAGCCTCGATGTACAAAAATTGTTTAAGTTTAGAAATGTCCTTCTAGTTCATGATGACTTCAAAATCCAGTTATCGCTATGGGAATGAATGAATGTGTGGTTCATCCCGGAGGAACAAAATTTGAAACCTCTGATACAAGGGGAAAACTGATGTTCAAGTGGGTTAGTCCGTTACTGACAATCTTAGTTATCTAATTTCTCTTATGATCAGGAACACAAAACAAGAAAGATAACTCTGCAATAGCTGTGAGAATAGAAAAAAGCAGACCACGGTGACATCCACCTGAGGGCCTGTGCACTGTCGCCTCCACGGGAGCCCTCCCTAGGGGCTCCCATCTTTCACTCAGGTCTCTGAACACCTCGGAGACCTCCTTTCTCCCACCTCTCTCCTCTGTCCTGTGTCGTACTTTCTCATCTAGCACTTACTACTAGTGAGCACTGGATGTTCACCCATGAGCCTGTCGTCTCCCTGGCACTGGAGCGTAAGATCTATGACAGGAGTGATCTCTTGCACCACCAGCACCTGGCATACTTGGGGAAGGGTCTCAGCGATTTCTCAGAGGGATAAAGTCTTAGAGTGAAACCCTGCAAAGTGTAGCAAGAACTGTGTGAGGTCGGTCATTCAGTGATGACACAAAACAACCCTTTGCCCCTGAAGTTGTCACAGAACATCCACCAAGTTACCTGAGCTGTTACAAATCATGAAAGGCAAGGTCAAGTCATTTCGCTTAAAGCCTTCCCTCAACGACTGCATGATCTACCTCACACGTTTCGGGTCCTCAGCAGCAAGTAACCCAGTCGCTCAATTACCAGAAAATTTCCACGTCGTCCGTCCCTACTCTCACCCCAAAATGAGACGACAACCTGTACCATTTAAGCGCACGGCTGCAGAAAGGTGGGCACAGCGCGCAGGCAGGACTCTGACACTGCGCCTCGGTAGCCGACACTCGTGACGTGAGCCCCCCGGCCCGAGCCCGCACCAAACCCAGCCCTCAGCCCTGCAAGGCAGGAAAGGCGGCGGGCAGCGCGGCACGCGGGGGCCCGGCCCGGCCGCCCAGACCGAGGCCCAGGCCCAGAGCCTCTGCGGGCGCCCGGGGTGGACGCGGGACGCTCGCCGCTCGCGTGGCCCGCGCCCTCGCCAGGCCCGCGCCCTCCGCCCGGCCCTCTGCCCCCGGCCCCGACCCCGGCCCCGCCGCCCGCCGCGGTACCTTCGCTCCGGCCCAGGATCCGGCAGCACAGGGTCTGCAGCAGGACGTTGGGCGACTTCTGGTCAGGGGTGGCCATCGCCGCCGCAGGACTGCACCCGGCGGCGTCCCCGCGGCCCCGGCTCCCGCGCCCCGCTACAGCGCCGCCATGTTCGCGGAAGCGGCGAGCCCGCGCCTCCCACAGTGCCCCGCGCCGGCGCGCATGCGCGCACGGGCTGACGCGGGCCCAGCCCGCGCGCGGGGCCCGGCAGAGCTCGGGGCGGGGCCTCCGCGTCCAGCAGTCGGCGCGCAGTTCGTGAGCCACACGCGTTCGGTCAGCTGTCTGGGGAGCGTGCGGGGCGACGCGGGCTCTGGAGGCGCAGCTGCCCCGCGGGGCGCGCGACGGCCGAGCGGGCGGAGACGGTGACCCCGAGCGGGTGGACAGGGAGACCCCGAGAGGGCGGACAGGGAGACCCCGAGAGGGTGGACAGGGTGACCCCGAGCGGGTGGACAGGGTGACCCCGAGCGGGTGGACAGGGTGACCCCGAGAGGGCGGACAGGGAGACCCCGAGCGGGCGGAGACGGTGACCCCGAGCGGGTGGACAGGATGACCCCGAGAGGGCGGACACGGTGACCCCGAGAACGTGGACACGGTGACCCCGAGAGGATGGACAGGGTGACCCCGAGAGGGTGGACAGGGTGACCCCGAGAGGGTGGACAGGGTGACCCCGAGCGGGTGGACAGGATGACCCCGAGAGGGTGGACACGGTGACCCCGAGAGGGCGAACACGATGACCCCGAGAACGTGGACACGGTGACCCCGAGCGGGCGGAGACGGTGACCCCGAGCGGGTGGACAGGATGACCCCGAGAGGGTGGACACGGTGACCCCGAGAGGGTGGACAGGGTGACCCCGAGCGGGTGGACAGAGTGACCCCCAAGGGGGCAGAGACGGTGACCCCGAGCAGGCGGACAGGATGACCCCGAGTGGGCGGACACGATGACCGTAGGAGTGATCGTGGGAGGCCTGGGGACGTGGCGGGAGGTGGGGGGCCCTCGCCGCTGTGGGGGAGCCCTGTCGCCTGCAGGGAAGGTCCGGCTAAGCCTCCGAGACCCAGTGGAATGGAAAGGGCGAGGAACCGGTGCCTGCAGCCTGGACAGCACTGCAGTCAACAAACAGAACACATGTTCTGAGCTGTCGAGTTTGGGGGAGATTTGTGGCGGCAGTGGGTGGCCAGCGCAAGTCACCTTGCCTGGCGGAGTCAGGGTGTAGCTTAATGAGGACTAACCCGCACTCACCCTCTGCTCTCAAGCTCATTAGCTACCTTCCCAGACCTGCTCTGTATCGCAGAGAACGCTGACCAAACTCCCTGTTCCCTGGGGAGTTCAGCCAATGGCAGCCAACTCACCTAACCAGCCCTTAGCACTCTGCTCCGACTTTGCCTATGACAGAAGCCAAGCCTTCTCCATGCAACATCTCTGTTCTCAGCCCCTTCTCCATGGCTGCAGCCTGCTCTGCACAGCCCTCATGGACGCTGTTGTAGAATATGCCAACGGAGACTAGCATCAGATCTTCCTGCTGTGTCCGTCACACTGTGAAAAGTCGCCGCTTCTCAGCCTGCCTGGTGGTGCACGCCTATCACCCTACCCACTGGGGAGGCAGAGGCCAGGGATTGCAAGTCTGAGGCCAGAGGCAGCCTGTGCAACCTAGTGAGACTGTGCCTCAAAAATAAAAAATGGGTTACGGGTGCAGCTCAGTGGTAGGGCATTTACACAGTATGTGTGAGAACCTGGGTTCAACCCACCAATACTGAAAAAAGAAAAGCAGCTCCTCTGTGCTTAATCTCCCGTGCGGTTCCTGCTCTGTTGTCCAGCCCCCACCACTGGCCCTGCTAGTAGGAATGACCCCAGCAAGAAGTCTGAAGATGACACTCGGGGACCGGATGGCTCACATGTCTAACCTCAAAGATGGTGACAACTCTTTGAGGGTAGCCAATGAGACCCTAGTAACCCATGGCTTGTGAGCGCATCACGTGGCTTCTGTCAGTACACGTGGCTGCTTGGAGCAATGTGGCAGCTGACAGCAAGACTTTGGAAAATTAAGTAGCTGTTCCAGCCAGGTGTTTGTGTGGGAGCATGACGGCCACGACTGTGGGGTGACGTGGACTGCGCTGGAATGCACTTCAACAGCTGGGGTCTTCACACTTCCAGCTCCAGGTACAGTCATCAAGCCAGGGTGCTCCCACGGCAGCCCTAAAAGTGTGTCTCGTTCTTGGACCTGCAAAGTAGTCAGAACTGAGAACCAGACCGAAACCTGTCTGGCAGAGCAGTAAGGTATGAAGTAAGCAGAGCACACGGTCCTGCCACACCTGTTACGCTACGGCAGGTTGTTATCTGACCAGTGGGACCCAGAGGCCTGACGGAGATACATCCGCAAAACGTAAGGCCCGATGCCACACAAACCTTACATGTAGTGCACGGCTGCCCTTCTCTGTTCCTAGAGACTGGCCTTTCCTTGATTTCCAGAGCAACCCAGGTGGCTGTCCTCATCACAAGTCAGTTACAGTGGAATTCCAAAGGATCCACATAATCGAAAAAGACAAAGAATGAAGAGAGATGCAAAACTCAAAGTGGACAAGCAGGAAGCTAAATTTTAAATGGTTTGCTCAACTCCATCCAGACTGATAACTACAAGTGTCAGTGAATGAAACATTCCAGTTAAAAGCAGAGATGGTCAGAATAGCTTTTTAAAAACCGGGCATCACTATGTGCTATATCTAAGACATATTCTAATATAAAGTCACAAATAGGTTGAAGGTAAATGAGCAGAGGAAAGAAATACCATGAAAATGGCCAAGTTTAGTAATGCTGAAAAGACACATTGATATGAGATAAAGTCGATTTTCTGAGCAGAGATTAACGAGTAAGTTTCACAACGACAAAAGGGTCAGTTCATCAGAGAGGCAACAATGACAGACGTGAATGTGCTTAACAACAAAGCTTCAAAATGCATGAAGCAAGAGGGTCTTCCAGACATGGTGGGTGAAGATGTGAGCAAATCTACATACACTGGGCAGAGGGAGTGCGTAAAACTGAAAAGTGGGAAAAACTGTCAAAGTGAATCAAGTCAGGATGATGAAACTCAGCCAGACGGGTAACATATTGGAAAAGGTGATGAAGTTCAGAGCCACAGCAGTGTGCCCGGCAGCCCTCTTGGCAGACTGCTCCAGCCCTAGCGCATGGCACACTGTGAGGACCACAGCGTTCCCAAACCATCAGACTTGTTCCCACAATGAGCAGGCTCCATGAGAGCTGAGAGGTGGAAGGCTGGGGCCCTGCCCCCCGAGAGCTTGTTAGGAAACACACCCACCCAGGGCTGGGCCAGGGGCAGCCCAGGAGCATGTTAGTGCTGTCATGGTTAGCTGTACGGGTCGGCTTGCTTGGACCAGTGAGCCCAGCTGCTTGCTCAGGGCTATCCTGGGTGTGTCTGTGAGGTTCTCGGGATGGTGCAAACATTTGAATCAGCAGATGTGTTACCTTTCCTCACTGTGACAAGATTCCTGAGAGAAACAAGTTACAAGGAGGGAGATTTATTCTGGCTCCTGATTTGAGAGGTTCCCGTCCCTGGTCACTTAGCCCAGTCAGGTTTAGGTCTATGGTGATGCTACGTCACGGCAGAGGCAGGAGGCAGGGGAAGTTGTTCACGTGGCAGCCAAGAGGCAAAGCAGAGGAGGACTGGGGACAAAGCATCTCCTTCCAAGGCCTGACCCCAGGGACCTACTTCCTCCAACTAGGCCCCGCCTCCTAAAGTTTCCCCCCACTCCCAGTAGCCCATTGAGCTATGGCTGGCCACTTTCAGATGGAAGCCCTCGCGGTAGGCCATGAATGAAGCAGATTGCACTCCCTCGTGGAGTGCCACTGGAGGCCTGGATGGAACAGACACGTGGACCTCCTAAGCAGGAGGGTTTCTGCATAGTCAGCCCCTGCCTCAGATTCCTCTCTAGGTGTGCCTGGTAGCACACCCTGCAGATTTCAGACCCACCAGCCCCCACCACTGTGGAGACAGTTCCTTAAAGTAAATCTCCTTGCACAGACACACACACATACACACACACACACACACATGTGCATGTCTGAGGTGAGCTTCCCGTGACGTCCTGCTGACAAGGAAACCACATGAGAGTCCCTGGCAGAATGGCAGACCCAGGGACACAGGAGACTGGTTTCAATGTTGTCCAACCCATGTGCAGGTCCCTCCACAGAGGGCAACATCCTCACAGTCTCTGCTCAAATCAGGGCTGCAGCTGTGTTTTGCAGGCACAAGGGGAGGCCCCAAGAAGCCAGGCTAGAAAAACCAAAATGAGAACTTGAAAGCAGCAGTGACACAACATGACGAGATCATTGCCATAGTTTAAATGCAGAAAAAGGCACAGGTTGACACGTGCACGGGACAAGAGTGGTGATGTCACCGCAGGATTAAATGAATATTGTGGCCAAAATGGGAATAAGCTGTCCAACTTGGATTAAATGTCCCAATTCCTTCAAAGACCCAAGCTGCTAAAGCTCGAAAATAGATAACTTGAATAAGCCCATCTCTTAAGGAAACTGGAATGGTTTAATAAAAAAGAAACACCTTCCGACAATGAAAGCTGCAGCCCACGTGGAGCTGCTGAGTTCTTTCCAATACGCAATGGAGAAAGCATATCCATTCTCAACAAAGGCTTCCAGGAACTTCAGGCCAGGACTGTTCCTGCGGTGGTTTGGATAAGTGTCCCTCGAAGGCTATCTGCCTAGAGCACCATTAGGCGGTGCTGGGACCTTTCAGAGGTGGGGCCCGGTGGAAGGAAGTTAGGCCACTGGGGGCGCCCTTGCAGGGGACATTGGGACCTGGGCCCCTTCTTCTCTCTTGATTTGTGTTCTAGCTGCCATGAGGCGAGCAGCCGCCTCTGCCGTTCGCCCCACCGTGCTGTTGTGCCTCACCACAGGCCCAAAGCAACACGGCCAGCCGCCCGTGGGCTGAAACACCCGACACCGGGAGCCACAAGTAACATGTCCTCCTCTTACATCATCTCAGGTCCATTGGCACGGCCGTGGGAAGCTCAAACGGGAAAAGATGGTGTGCATGGCACCGTGTCGGGGAGTGTCTCCTTCTGTTGCACATGGGGTTGTCATAAGCTGGATCTGATTCTTCTTGTTGTTGTTGTTGTTAGGTGCCATCGAGTCAGCATCCGACTCATAGCAACCCTCATAGGGTTTTCAATGGCTGACTGTTTCGGGATTGCCCTGGGGAATGGATTGCCAGGTCCTTCTCCCATTTTTGCGGTGCTGGGAATTGAACTCAGGACCTCAGAGACTGCAGCACAGGGCTCTACCAACTGAGCTAAATCCCAGCCCGGATCTGACTCTACAGCACCTAATAACAACAACAACACGCTATAAGTTAAAATGTAGAAATACCATTACAATTGCTTCAAAAATATGAAATGGAGATTAATGTGACAAAAAATGCTCAAGACTCATACACTGAACACTATAAATGTATCCGAGAAATTAGGTTAAACCTAAATTAATGGAGACACACATCATGTACATAGACCCTAAGATTTAACATTGTTAATATGTCAGTCCTCAAAAATATCTATATTTTCAATGCAATCCCAAAATCCTAGCAGAAATTTTTGTAGGAACTGACAACTTGATTATAAAACTCATACTGGAATTTGAAGGATAAGAATAGGTAAAACTACTTAAAACCTTTTTAAATGTAAGCCATATCTACATTCGAAGCTTATTGGTAAGCTACCTACTCAAGTCCATGTAACATTGGCGTCAGTATAAGTAAACAGATGAATGAAACAGAATGTTGTGTGTGTTGTGTTGTCCAACTCATAGTGACCCCAAGTACAACAGGCAAAACAATTTGTTAGTGTTTCTGTGCTATTGATAGGGTTGGCAATGGCCGATTGTTTTTTGGGAGTGGGTTGCTGATTCCTTCTCCCAAGCCTACAGCACCTAGTGTTCCCAGGTGGTCTCCCGTCCAAGTACTAACCAGGCCCAACCCTACTTAGCTTCCAAGATCTGATGGGATCAGACACCACAGAGGTATGGCTGCAGGTTATAAAACAGAATAGAGAGTCCAAAACGGTTACTCACACATAATCAATTGATATGATGCAAATGCTAGTCATTGGAGCAAAGAGAGAAAAAAATTCAAAATAATCATAGAC
Source organism: Pedetes capensis (assembly GCA_007922755.1). NCBI lineage: Eukaryota > Metazoa > Chordata > Mammalia > Rodentia > Pedetidae > Pedetes > Pedetes capensis. The sequence goes on from VMDO01028561.1 coordinate 17,140, forward strand.
CTAATTGTAAAACTAGAAAATTGAAGAACTTCTAAAGAAGACTGGAAGATAGGATTAAAGTATTTGTGATCTTCAGTTAGGCAAAGTGTTCTTTGATAAAATATCAAAGGCACAGCTCATAAAAATGTTAAATTATATTTCATAAAATTAGGAAATTCTGCTTTTTTGGAAATCAATGTTGAGAAGATGAAGATCAAGCCACAGACTGGGATAAAATATTTGCAAATCATGTTTCAGATAGGGGGAATGAGTAACAAATTTTCAATAGCCAACACAAAAGCAGCAAGCAAGATTTCAACATGAGCAAAATACTTCTATAAATACTCCACCAAGGGAGACATACATATGGCAAAGAAGCACCTGAAAGGATGGCCAATGTCATTAGCAGTAGGACAATGAATCCTAAAGCAATCCTAGGAAACACCACACATGAATTGTTGTTGGTGCCGTTGAGTCAGTATCCGACTCATAGTGACCCTCATAGGGTTTTCAATGGCAGATTGTTTCGGGATTGCCTTGGGAGTGGATTGCCAGGTCCTTCTCCCATTTTTGCGGTGCTGGGAATTGAACTCAGGACCTCAGAGACTGCAGCGCAGCGCTCGACCAACTGAGCTAAATCCCAGCCCCACACATGAATTACATAGGCTGAATTTAAATTTTCGCCAAGCGGTGGTTTGGCAAGAATGGGAGGAAACAGAATCATATGTGACAGTGGAAATACAAATGGGAGTCACCATTATGAAAACCATTGTAGAAAACAGCTAAACATCCTCCACACGCTGTGGACAGTCACCTCTAGCTATGGAACACAGAGGAAGGAAAGCACCTGCCCCAGAAAGACTGGCACGTGAGTACAAGTTTATAGCACCTTTATTTGGTAAGTACCAATCTGAAAGTAAACCAATGTCCACCAGCAGATGGGCTAAATATGATTGTGCTAAATGAAAGAAACCAGATAAAAACAGGCATGCACTGTGTGATTCTAGCCACAGAAAGCTCTAGAAATTAAATCAGTGGTCGCTGGCAGTGACAAGGACAGCAGTAGAGAGGGCTTCAGGAATAACATCTATGTTCATTTTCTTCATTGTGGTGATAACATCATGAGGATATGCGTATGTCAGAGCTGTCAAATAGGACTGGTTTAAGACTTTCGTAAATAAAAATTTGATTTTAAAATGTAGCCACGTGTTGTTGAACAATGGACACGTGGTGTGAGAACTGCATCATTAACTGGCGATTTTGTCATTGTGTGAACACCGTAATGTGAACATCATGGTGCGTTTGCACAGACCCATATGGTGCATTTGCATCTTATGCTTGTGAAAACTGGACATTGAATAAGAGAGACAGAAGAAGAATTGACTTTTGACTTATGGTATTGGAAATTAATATTGAATGTACCATGGACTGCCAAAAGAACCAATAGATCCGTCCCAGAGGAAGTACATCCAGAGTGCTCCTTGGTAACAAGGATGACTAGACTATGTCTGACATATGTTGGACATGTTGTCAGGAGGGACAAATCCCTGGAGAAGGACATCATGTTTGGGAGAGTGGTGGATCAATGAAAAGAAGGAAGACTCTCAACCAGAAGGACTGACACGGTTACTGCAATAATCACCTTAAATATAAAAAACATTGTGTGCATGGCACATTTTCTGGGCGTATTTTGTTCTGTTGTGCATAGGGTCACTATGAGTCAGACCCAGCTCAATAACACCAAACAACAACAACAAATTGACATTTATGTTGGTGAAAAAAATGTATTTGCAATAAAAATATTTTTGGTCTGACAAAATTCTATCATGTGATTTCCAGCATAGTTTCTGTTACCAAGGCCATATTTTCCACTACTGAGGCTTCTTCTTTTTTCCAAATTTTGCATTCCAGTCACCAATAATTATCAGTGCATCCTGATGGCATGTTCAATCAATTTCAGGCTGCAAGAGCTGGTAAAAATATTCCATTTCATCGTTTGTGGCCTTAGAAGTTTGTGCATAAATTTGAATAACAGTCATATTAACTGGCCTTTCTAGTAGGTGTATAGATATTTTTCTATCACTGACAGCATTGTACTTCAGGACAGATCTTGAGATGTCTTTTTGATGATGAATGCAACCTCATTTCTCTTTGTCATTCCCAGCACAGTAGACCATAAGATTTCCTGATTCAAAATGGCCAATACCAGTCCATTTTAGTTCACTGATGCCTAGAATATCGATGTGTATGTGCTCCATTTCACTTTTGACAATTTCTTATTTTCCTAGATTCATACTGCAAACATCCCACGTTCCAATTATTAATAGATGTTCACAGTTGTTTCTCCTCATTTTGAGTCGTCCCATATCAGCAGTTGGATGGCCCAAAGGCTTTGCTCCTTTCCCATCATTAAGGTCAACTCTACTTTGAGGAGGCAATTTTTCCTCAGTCATCTTTTGAGTGTTTTCTATCCTGCAGATCTCATTTTCCAGCACTATACCTGACAGTGTTTTCTCTGTTATTCACAGGGTTTTAAAAGGCTGATTGTTTTGGTAGTGGGCTGCCGGGCTCCTTCTTCCGAATCTGTCTTAATCTGAAGTTCAGCTGAAACCTGTCCACCATGGGTGGCCCTGTGGGTATCTGAATACCAGTGGCACAGCCTTCAGCATCACAGCAACACGCAAGCCCCCACAGTATAGCGAACTGACAGACAAGTGGAGGATCAGGTTTCACAGAAGTAGGAAATTGTTTTGACACCATGTTTTAAAATGCTATTGCTGTTGTTGCTCCTGTTGTTAGGGGCCATTGAGTCCAACCCATAGCAACACAATGGACAACACTACTCTACACTGTGCCATGTCCAGCACTATTGTCAGTACTTCTCTGCTATTTGTAGGATTTTCAGTGGCTGGTTATTTCTGGAGTGGACTTCCAGGTCCTTCTCCCAAGTCTACATCACCTAAGGTTCCCAGATGGTCTCCCATCCAAGGACTAACCAGGACGACCCTACTTAGCTTCCAAGATCAGAAGGGATTAGATGCCAGGGTGGTACAGCTATAGACTCATTATTGCTATAAGAATTATAATTTTGCCTAAAAATACAAGGATAGTTATTTAAAACAAAACAAAATAATGTACCTGGTGATGTCAGTTCTCGGAGATCAGAACCTCATTCATCTCAGACGACGTAGTGAATCAAAATCACGCACACAACTACACACAAGCAGGCCTAGTTTTAGGAAGGTCCAGAGGAGATGAGCGCTTATATGGGATTAGCATCCAGGGTGAGCGTAAATGTGTGACTTGGGTCTGTTAAACTCAGCCCTCCTCGGTAGGCATCAGCGCTGGAGGCCACTTGCTGCCTCCGTGGTTTCTGGTGAAGACACTTCTCCCCCGCTATCCTCAGGACTTTCTCCCTGATCACTGTTTCCAGGGTATGATAGGAAGGAGGAAAGAGATGTCGCCGTCAAAGGAGAGAGGTCAGCCCAACAGCTAGAACTCCAGCAGAGACACAACAGAAGCCAGAAGAAAATGGGATTACAGCCCCAACACGCCAAAAGACAATAGTGGCCAGGTGGAATCCTACGCTTGGCAAAATGTACCTTAGAAAAACAGGCTAGGGGATAGCTCAGTCCTACAGAGTCTGCCGTGGAGTTGTGTCTGACTCATAGCGACCCTCATAGGGTTTCCAATGGCTGATTGTTTCTGGATTGCCTCAGGAGTGTGTTGTCACATCCTTGTCCCTGTCTTGCAGTGCTGGGAATCGAACTCAGGACTTCGGAGACTGCAGGGCAGCCCTCTACCAACTGAGCTAAATCTGCTGGGAGAAGGACATGGCAATCCACCCTCGAGGCAATCCCGAAACAATCAGCCATTGAAAACCTTATGAGGGTCGCTGTGAGTCAGACAGGACGCAAAGGCACCTAACAACAAAAACAACAGAGTCTGCTTAGCCTGTGTGAGATCCTGGGCCCAATCCCACCAAAAAAGGAAAACAGAAATGAAAAGATATATCACCAGGAGACCCATAATAAACTAAATGCCAAACTATATCCTCCAGGCAGAAGGGAAATGGCAGTCAATGAAAGGCTGGGTCTGCAGGAAAGAACAAACCATGTCCAGTGTAAATATATAGCAAATATGAACAAGCATTTCTTGTAAGAAACAGTGGCATGTGTAAGTTTAACATACATGAAATTAAAATACATAGCATAAATATCTCACAGAGTAGGGGATATAATTCAGTGGTACAGCATTTGCCCAACACAAGCAAGAAAGGCCCTGGATCAACCTCCAACATCACAAAACATCAAACCACCCAAGCCAAACCAAAACCACCCCTCACGGATGATGGTGATGGTAACGTCTTTTTTGTTGTTCTTTTCTCTTCCTTTTCTTCTTTTCTTTTCTTTCTTTCTCTCTCTCTCTCTTTTTTTTTTTTTTTTCAGTACTGGGGAGTTCAACCTAGGGCACTTCACCACTGGGTGCACCCCCTGCCCCTTTTCCATTTTGTATTTTGAGACAGGGTCTCACTAAATTGCATGGGCTGCCTCTGGCCTTGAACTCATGACCCTCCTGCCTCAGCTTCCCAAGTAGTGGGGATTACAAGTGTATGATGGCATAGCGCATAGCTAAATATTTTTAGACTCATGACGTCTTTGAAATGTTCTGAGAGAGATTGAAATACTAGTCTATATCAGACTTTGATACATAAAGAATATCTGTTATAATTTCTAGATAAACCACTAAATGAAGAGTTATTATTGTTGTTAGGTGCCATTGAGTCGGTATCCAACTCATAGTGACCTTCATAGGGTTTTCAATGGCGGACTGTTTCGGATTGCCTTGGGAGGGGATTGCCATGTCCTTCTCCCATTTTTGGGGTGCTGGAAATTGAACTCGGGACCTCAGAGACTGCAGTGCAGTGCTCTACCAACTGAGCTAAACCCCAGCCAAATGAAGAGTAGAAGTATTTATACCTACCAAACTAATGTAGAGTAAAATATAGATCCATAAAAAGATGTCTTCAAAAGAAAACAAAAAAAGAGCCAGGCGCGGTGGCGCACGCCTGTAATCCCAGTGGCTTGGGAGGCGGAGGCAGGAAGATCGCAAGTTCGAGACCAGAGGCAGTCTGCGTAATTTAGCGAGACCCGTCTCAAAAAAAGTAAAAAAATGGGCCGGGGGTGCAGCTTAGTGGTCCAGCACTTGCAGAGCACGCAAGCGCAAGGCCCTGGGTTCAACCCCCAGTACTACACACAAAAAAAAAATTGCATCAAATACAATGAGCTAATTCCATAGACATCTTATTCATCGTCTCCAGGTGTGCCCTCCCAACAGGACTTGTCACTGTTGACCTGGGTCTTGACTGCCTGGCTTGAACGACTACCGCCTCCCAGATTTCTCAGCAGTAAAGCTGCTCTTTTTCTCCCCCTTCCCATACTGCACATTTTGGGAAAAACTCACTGACCAGCCCAGGCTTAGTGACAGGGTAGCTATGTTCCACACCTTCAAAGGTGGAATAGTTACATAAATTACTTGGAATTCTGCACAGATTTGTCTCTCCCCTTTATTAATGTATTTATTCAATGATTTATTCTATATCTATGGACATTGATGGACATTGATTTTATACTTTAGGTTATAATCCAAAACGCTACCTTCCTTATGGCTCAAATTGCTCCAGATTTGGCCAAACACTTCTTATTGGTTCCTCAATCCTTTTGATAGTCTGTCCCCATTGTGAGTTTTTAAAAAAACAATTAATAGACTTTTTTATTCTTTTTTTCAGTACTGAGGGATTGAACCTAGGTTCTTGCACACACTAGGCAAGTGTTCTACCACTAAGCCACACCCCAGCCCTTTTAATTTTTTATTTATTTATTTAATTTATCATGCAGTACGGGGAGCTGAACCCAGGGCCTCATGCACCCCCAGCACTTTTGGTTTTTTATCTTGAGATAAGTTTTCACTAAGTTACTCAGGCTGCCTCTGACCTTGAACTTGTGATCCTCCTGCCTCTGCTTCCCAAGTCTCTGGTATTACAGGCATGAGCCACCACATCTGCCCCCTTTTTTATTTTTTATCTCGGGACAGGGTCTCACTAAACTGCACAGCCTGCCTCTGGCCTCGAACTCGCCATCCTCTTGCCTCCACCTCCCAAGTCCCTGGAATGACAGGCACGTGCCTTGGCGCCGGCTTCATCCCATGTTAGATTTACAGAAAAGGGGGGCAGACGGTACGGAGCCTGTATACCAGTAACGCCCGTCCCATCCTGGGCTTGCGTCAGTGTGCTGTATTTGTTACAATTAACGACCCAGCATGGACCCAGCATCATGAGCTAAGTCCGTAGCTGATGTTAGTGAGGGCTGCTCGGGAGGGGTAAGTGGTTAGGCAATGGCTTCTGCACCCATGGGTGCATCTTGTCCCCTGTAAAGTGCATCTGCCACCTGAGGCAAAGCTGTTGCGATATTAGGAGATCATTTCCAATCGTGCTGGCTACTCAGGGTCCTCCCATCCTTGCATGAGTCGGTTTCTCCTCTCCTTCATACAGGTTCATTTTAAAATTTCTCCATATTCTATCTTTCATGCCCCATGTGATAATGTGGGGGCAAAATGCACTCAAATTGCCCAAACTGGAAGCTTTGGATTGGTGAAGTTATCAGTAACCAGCTCAATCCATATAAAGAACTTCTAGTGACTGATTGACTAAAACTAGTGAAGACATTTCCAAATTATAATTATTCTA
>VMDO01028562.1:0-23781 GCA_007922755.1 Pedetes capensis
TCCTCCTCCTCCTCCTCCTCCTCCTTCTTCTCCTTTTTCTCCTCTTCCTCCTCCTCTTCCTCCTCCTCCTCCTGTCATTTAACCTTATTTCTTCATTCATTTTTTTCTTTCCCTGCCACATTCCTTTATTTCATTCATTTATTACTGGTACTTATACCTTAATTTGTAACTTCACAGTTTGCTCTCAATTATTTTTGTCATTTTCTCTATGATTATTGGTGGTGTAGTAGTTGGCTTTAACTAATTTTAATTGTATATCTGGTTTGGTGTGGTGGTGGTGGTGTATTTTCTGAGTGATACTAGGGATTGACCCCTAAGAGAAGACTGCTCACTAATAAGACCCCCCAAAAAAAACAGAAGAAATACCAATCCCAATAGTTGTGCAAATTGCAACTTAGAAACACAAGAAACAAGACAAAACAAGGCAACATGACTCTTGTGGAAGATCACAACTTTTCAATAACCTAATCAAAATATAATAAAATGGTTGAAATGCCAAAGAATTCAAAAGTCTGGTTTAAAAAAAATAATAGGTGACTTCTAAGAGGATTCAAACAAGAAGATGAATAAAATAAAGAAGTCAACTCAGAACCTGGATAAGGAAGTGAGCAACATGGATGAGAAATTCTGCAAGAAAATTGAGGTTTGGGGGAGGAGAGGGAAGGAATGGAAGAAGGAAAGAGAAAAAAGAAAGCAAACAAATATTGGAAATGAAAAACTCAATAAATCAAATAAAAAACACAGTGAGAAGAATCATCAATAGGCTAGAAAGATGCAGAAAAAGGGCTAGGCTCAGTGGCTTAAGCCTATAATCTCAGTGACTTGGGAGGCAGAAGCAGGGGGATTGCAGTTTCAAAGCCAGAAGCAGCCTGCATAACTTAGTGAGATCCTGTCTCAGAAAATAAAAAATGTGCTGGGGGTACATCCCAGTCATAGAGCACTTGCAAAGTATATGTGAGGCCTTAGGTTCATCCTCCCCACAGTGCAATACACACAAAAGAAGAAGAAGAAAGAAGAAGAGGAGGAGGAGGAGGAAGAATAGGAAGAGGAGGGAGAGAAGAAGAAGAAAGAGGAAGAAGGAAAAAGAATATCAGGGATCGACAAGTTCAAGGAAAATTTGCATATTCTTAAACCTAATCTGCTAAAACTTTCAACAGTTCTATTGTTTTTGTTTTAGAGGGCTACACATTGAGGTGGATATTAGAATCATGTGTGGATTGTATTTGCAGTTGAGAGCACCCTACAAAATTCTCAACCACAAATCCAATCCACATGCAATTCTAATCTTCATCTGTTTCTTGATCATATCCCAGAGTTCTTAAAAGTTGTGATCATACTTGTTTATTTATTTTTCTTTGTTTTTATCTGACTGTAATACTATACACTTGCAAATATAATCTGTGTCTTTTCAACAGTTTTAGAGGGCTACAAAACAGATGAAGATTAGAATTGCATGTGGATTGGATTTGTGGTTGAGAACTGGGTTGAGAAACAAAACTTAAGAACCCATGGAGTAGAAGAAGGAGCTGAGATACAAACTAAATGTATAGAAAATCTATTCAAAAATTGTAACAGAAAATTTCCCAAAACTGGGGAAAGAAATGAATATCCAACCATAATAGGCATTTGGAACCTCAAATAGATATGACCAGGAAAGAACCTCTCTATGACACATTTAAAAATTCCAACACTGCAGAACAAAGAAAGAATGTTAAAAGCTGCAAGAGAAGCATACCAACTCATTTACAAAGGCAAACCCATCAGAATAACATCAAACTTCTAATCAAAAACCCTAAAATCCAACAAAGCATGGAATGATATAATTCAAGCCCTGAAAGTAAATAACTGCCAACCAAGACTATAATATTCAGAAAAGTTACCATTTAAAATCAATGGAAAGCAAGGTCATAGTGGCACATGCTTGTAATCTCAGTGACTTGGGAGACTGAGGCAAGAGAATCACAAGTTCAAGGCCAGAGGCAGCCTATGCAACTTAGTGAGATTCTGTTTCAAAATAAAATAATAAAAAAGGGATGGAGGAGCTACTCAGTGGTAGAACATTTGCTTAGCATGGGCAAGACCATGGGTTCAACCCCCGAATAGTACAAAATAAAATAACAAAATAAAATAAAATAAGAAATATAGACCTTCTAAGACAAGAAGAAACTAAACAAATTCATGGCCATTGTTACAGAAGCATTGCCAAATTTTAAGTATGCTTCATTGCAGAAGATACTTAAAGGAATTTTATACACACAGAAGGAAGAAAATCTCAAATATGAGAATGCAGGAAAGAATAAATTTCATGAGAGGAACAGATGAACAGATGAGAACTAGGAATGAATCAGTCATGTCCAAGTCAGTAAACCAGCAAACCCCTAATATGAATAAAGGAGAAATAATAACAAATAATATGCAAACTAACCAGGAAAACACCTATCACAATTATAAGAATCAGCAAATTCCTCTCAATAATAACCCTAAATATAAATGATCTTAACTCATCAATTAAAAGACATAGACTAGCTGATTGGACTAAAAAACATGATCCAACTACTTGTTGTCTGCAAAAAATGCATCTCACTGGTAATGTTGCACACAGATTGAAAGCTAAAGGATGAAAATCAATATACCAAGCAAGTGGAAGCCAAACAAACAAGCAAACAAAAACAAACAACAAAAAAATAGGAGTAACTATTCTTATATCAGAAAAAGAGACTTCAAGCCAAAATAAGTCATTAGAGATAAAGCAGGTCACTACCTGTTTATAAGGGGAAGAATACATCATGAATATATATAATAGTTATTTAAATATATATATGTACCCAATTTTATTAAAAAGCATTATTGGACATGTAGGGACAGATAGGCCCAGTAGTGGGTGACTTTAATACCCCCCTCTCCTCAATAGGTAGAACATCCAGACAAATAATCAAAAAAGACACTTCAGAGTTAAACTGTACCATAAATCAAGTGGGTGAACAGACATCTCCAGAATATTCTATCCAATAGCTGCAGAATACACATTCTTCTTAGCATCCCATGGAACTTTCTCTAAAAAAATTTTAAGCCACAAATCAAATCTTAACAAGTAAAAAAATGAATTTATCAGATCATAATAGAATAAAACCTGAGATCAATAGCAATAGAAACTACAGAAACAAAAGCTCACTCTCTCTACTCTTGTTCAATATAGAACTTGAATTCTAAGCCAGAACAATAATGAAAGAGAAATAAAAGGGATACAAAGAGGAAATATACAAAGAAATAAATATACAAAGAAATATATAGGGATACAAATAGAAAAAATATAAAAGGGATAAAAATAGAAAGAAAGAAGTCAAACTATCCCTATTTGCAGATTACATGATTCTATACTTAAAAGACCCTAAAGATGCCATTGGGCTGGGATTTAGCTTTGTTGGTAGAATGCTGCTCTTCATTCTCAGACCCTGGGTTCAATTGCTAGCACTGCAAAAACAGGAGAAGGATCTGGCAGCTGACTTCTGATACAACCGTGAAAGCAATCAGCCATTGAAAACCCTATGAATTCCAGAGAAACACTGACATAGTGTTGAGCATGGCACAATGTTGGGAAGTGTTTCATTCTGTTGTACATAGGGTTGCTATGGTCAGACTTGAGTCAATGGCATCTAACAACAACAACAACAACAACAACAACAACGACTCCACCAGAAAACTATTATATCCAATAAACTCTTACAGCAAAGTAGCAGGATATAAAGTCAACATACAAAAATCAGTAGCTTCTTTATATACCAATAATGAACATGTTGAGAAAGAAATCAGGACAACAATCTTATTCACAACTGCCTCAAAAAATAAAATAAAATAAAATATTGAGGAATAAACCAAAACAATGGGGTGAAATATCTCTATGATTAAAACTTTATACCACTGAAGACAGAGATTGAAGAAGACACTAGAAGATAGAAAGACCTTCCATGTTCATAGGTTGACAGAATTAGTATTGTGAAAATGGCTATATTACCAAAAGGAATCTACAGATTCAATGCACTCCCCATCAAAAATCCAAGGATATTCTTCACAGAGATATAAAAAACAATTATAAATTCATATGGATGCACAAAAAACCCCAAATAGCCAAAGCAATCTTAAACAAAAAGAGAAATGATACAGATATCACAATACCTCATTTTAAATTATACTACAGAGCCTAGTGACAAAAACAGCATGGTGCTGGCACAAAAACAGGCATGTAGAACAATGGAATAGAATAGAGGACCCAGATGATATAGCCTTGTGAGTTTTGATAAGTGAGCCAAACACACCTTTATCAAAAAGACAGCCTCTTCAGCAAATGGTGCTGGGAAACTGGATATCCACATATAGAAGACAAAACTAAGTCTTTATCTCTCACCCTGCATAAAAATCAATTCAAAATTAATCAGAGATCTTAATGTACAATATGAAACTTTGAAATAGCTAGAGGAAAACACTTCAAGACAGGCATGGACTTCCTGAATAGGACTTTGATAGTCCAGGAAATAACAACAAGAACTGGCAAATTGGATTGTATCAAATTTAAAAGTTTCTGCACAGCAAAGGAAACAATTAACAGAGTGAAGAGACAGAGTACAGAATGGGAGAAAGTCTTTGCCAGCTATTCACTGATTGTTGTTGTTGTTGTTGTTAGGTGCCATGGAGTCGGTATCTGACTCATAGCGACCCTCTGTACAACAGGGGAAACACTATTGTCAGTGCTTCTCTGCTGTTCATAGGATTTTCAATGGCAGATTGATTTTTGGGAGGGGGTTGCCAGGTCCTTCTCCCAAGCCTACAGCACCTGGTGTTCCCAGGAGGTCTCCCATCCAGGTACTAACCAGGCCCGACCCTGCTTAGCTTCCTAAGATCTGACGGGATCGGATTCCACAGGGCTAAGGCTGCAGGCTTATTCATTGATAGGGGATTAGTATCTAGAATATACAAAGAACTCAAAAAATTAAACACACTCAAAAAAACTAAATAATCCAAGCAGTAAATGGGCAAATGAATTAAACAGGCAGTTCTCAAAAGAAGTACAAATGGCCAATAAATATATGAAAAAATGTTCAGCATCCTTAGTCAGCAGAGAAATGCAAACCAAAAGTACATTGAGATTTTTATCTCAGCCCATTCAGGATAGCTATCACCAAGAAATCAAACAAAACTAATGCTGGTGAGGAAGCAAGAGAAAAGGAACCCTTATACACTGTTGGTGGGAACATAAATTATTGCAGCTGAGGCAAGATAAACAGAAAATTTTGGAGAACATGGAGGGAAAGGGCTTCTCTCATCCTGGGAACTGGTCTGAGTCTTATTAACGGGGAATTCCAACACAACCAGAAGAGAAGGCTGCTGTGAGACCTGCCTGCCTAGAAACAAGTGCTTCCCAAAGAATCCCACCAAACCAGATTATGGACTTTGGTTAAAGTTAACAGACCTAGGCAATTTCCTTTAAAATAGATATAGTAGGGATTTTCTTGACCATCCCAGTCTAGGCTTGTAAATAATGCTTCCTTTTTAATCTGTAAATCCATTCGGACCCTGTTGAGCAATGTAACTTCAGCAGTTCCAAATCATACATATACCCATTGTAGAGACACCTAACTGCTCCTGTTTCTCTCTAGACCTCCGTGCTTCTTCTGGAAACATGTACTGTCTCTCGCCCTTTATCTAATAAACTTCCAACTGCTGCACTCTCTTATTGACCCATCCTAAAATTGATTTTTGCAATGGAGCCAAGGACTTGAGGTCCCAAAGGGGGAATTTCTCAGAGCAGGTGGTAACATTGCAGGACACAGCCACTAAACAGTATGGATATTCTTCAAAAAACTAAAAAAACAAAAACAAACGAACAAAAAAACCCTACCATATGATCCCATCGTTGTTGTTGTTAGGTGCCATCAAGTCATGTCTAACTCATATGGACCCTTACAGGGTTTTCAATGGCTGGTTGTTTCAGGATTGCCTCAGGAGTGGATTGCCACATCCTTCTCCCATGTTTGTGGTTCTGGGAATCAAACTCTGGACCTTCAGAGACTGCAGAGCAGTGCTCTGCCACCTGAGCTAAATCCCAGCCCCATGATCCCACTATACCATGTATATTGCGGCACTATTCACAATATTCAAGTTACGGAATTAGCCTAGATATCCATCAACAGATGATGGATAAAGAAAATGCAGTATATATACACAATAGAGTTTTATTCAGCCTTGAATAAGAACAAAATCATATTAATTTGTAGGAAAAATAGATAGAACTGGAGGTCATCATGTTAAACAAAATAAACCAGATTCAGAAAGACACATTTATTAGTCAAGGAGTATGTTGTTGTGACAGAGAAACCAACCAAAATGAACATAACTGGGGAAGATATTTATTGGGGACTTACAGTTACAGAATTTAATTCCATAGCAGTAGAAGACATGGTGGCAAGTCAGACATTGCAGTGCCTGTGGCACAGAACCTCACATCTTGGTGATCAGGAAGCAGAGAGCCAAGGATCTGGATAAAACCTCCAAAGACCTGTCCCCAGGGAACCACTTCTTCAAAGCTAGAATCCTATCTTCCAAAACTCCATACCCTCCACAAACATCGCTATCAGCTAGGGACCCGGTGTTCAAACCCATAACCTTTGGGGGACATTTAGATCCAAACCATAATAACAAGTAGCATATTTTCTTTATTATTCAGAATCTAGATTTAAAATATGATTTGATATATAACATGAAAATAGAAAGGGGACTATTTGGGGGAGAGCAAGGGAACCTGGGGTGGGGAAGAGTGTAATTGGGGCGTAAAGATGATTGAAGTACATGATATACATGCATGGAAATGTCATAATGAAATCCATTATTTTGTACAATGAATAAACTAATAAAGAAAAATTTAAAGTACAAATTTTAAAAAGCTATACATATATTCTAATAAAAAGAAAGTGGGTATAGCTATAGAAATACCAGGTGGTAAAATAAAGAATATAACAAAAAGTACAGCTCACCCAGAAAATATAATAATTCTAATTACATAATACTCTTCACTGGCCTCAAAATACATATGGCACACATCTATAGAGCTACAACAAAATATGACAAACCCACAATCATAGTATGAAATTTTAACATATCTCTTTGGATAAGTAGTAGATCAAGCACACAAAAAAAGTCTGAAAGAATACAGAACATTAAAATGACATAATAATCATAAACATTTCCCCTAGTATATGTGATAGTAATGAAAACTGATCAATTAATGGATCCTAAAGCTGATTCAGCCTGTAGCCATACCACTGTGGTATCCAATCCTGTCAGATCTTGGAAGCTAAGTAGGGTTGGGCCTGGTTAGTACTTGGATGGGAGACCGCCTGGGAACACCAGGTGCTGTAGGTTAGGAGAAGGACCCAGCAACCCACTCCCCCTCAAAAATCAATCAGCCATTGAAAACCCTATGAATAGCAGAGAAGCACTAACAATAATGTTTTAACTGTTGCATGTAGGGTTGCTATGAGTTGGACACTGACTTGTCAGTACCTAACAACAACAACAATAAAGCTGGGTCAATAAATTTTAAAGGAATGGTACATACAAACAAAATTCTCTGACTACAATATGATACATGCTAAAAATCAAAATAACTAAAAAACATTTTTATAAATTTGTTGTTTGTTGTTAGGTGCCATTGAGTCAGATCTAACTCTTAGCAACCCTATGCACAACAGAGTGAAACACTAAATGACACTGTGCCATGCCTAACACTATAGCTGACAGTGCTTTTCTGCTATTCATAAGGTTTTTGATGGCAGATTGTTTCCAGGTTGGGCTGCAGGGTCTTTCTCCTTAGTCTGTCTTAGTCTGGAAGCTCAGCTGAAACCTGTCCACCATTGGTGGCCTTGCTGGTATGTGAGATACTGGTGGTATAGCTTTTAGCATCATAACAACATAAATAAGAAATAATAATAATAATAATAATAATGAAGAGAAGGAGGAAACAATGAATCAAAGAATAATTCATAATTGGAAATTTATTTATCTAAAACAAAACATTAATAAAATACTACACTTCAAAATGAATTGAATGCAAATGAAGAAATTAGAAAGAATAGCATAATTCCAAATAAAGTAGAATAGACAGATAAGGACAAGAGTAGAAATAATTAAATAAAAATAAACTGACCCTAGGTAAGATTTTGAAAAAGCCAAAAGTTGATCCTTTGGACACACTAATAAAATTGATAAATCTCTGGTAAGGCTGGACAAGAGAGAGAGGAGAGAGAGATAGAGAGATAGAGAGAGATAGAGACAAGGAGAAAGAGAGAGAAGAGAAATACAAAAAGACACACAGAAACAATATTAGAAATGATGCTAATAGTAGGAATGATACAAGCATGAAGAAGGCAATAAGAGAATATTTGATAACAAATGAAAAGGATTTCTAGAAAATGTTAGATGCCATTTACAAAAATTGACTCAAGAAGAAATAGAAAAATGGAATAGTCGTGATCTCATGTTCAAAAATAGAAATAAATAGCTTAAAATTCCCCACAATTCTTTCCTAGTTAGCTTCCAGGTGAGAAGGTAGTATGGACAATATATTGAGTGCATCCTTTGAGACCAAGCAAATGATCCAGGTAGTCTGGGCCCAAACTCCTCACCCATGGAAACAAGTAATAAATGTGTATCACTTTGAGTTATTAAGTTTATGGTAGTTTGTTATGCAAAAATAGAAAATTAATACAAAAGGGAGTTTCCTTAATACCATAAATGATATCCACAAAAAGATAGCTTCCTAAAGCACACAGCATGCTTATAGAAAGGTTAAGATGATTGCTATTGCCCACTTTGCAGGAGAAGTTCTAGCAGCACATCACAGATAGAAAAGCAAATACAAGAAAGAGGACTCAAAAGGTGGAAATTTTGTTATTATTTACAGCTGATAGGATTATCTGCCTGTCTTTCCAAAAGCATCTAAGTATAAGTTATTACAATTAATAAGACAGTGTGGTTGCTGGGTATATATTCAATATATCAAAAGTAGTCTGAGCCAGGCGCGGTGGCGCACGCCTGTAATCCCAGCGACTTGGGAGGCGGAGGCAGGAGGATCGCAAGTTCAAGACCAGAGGCAGTAACTTAGTGAGACCCTGTCTCAAATAAACTAAAAAATGGGCTGAGGGCGCAGCTCAGTGGTCCAGCACTTGCAGAGCATGCAGGCATGAGGCCCTGGGTTCAACCCCCAGTACTGAAAAAAAAAAAAAAAAATAGTAGTCTGGAGCCATGGCACATGGCTATATTCCTGGTGACTGGGGAGGCTGAGGCAGGAGGATCTCAGGTTCAAGACCAGAGGCAGCCAGCACAACTTCACAAAACCCAATCTCACAAAATCAAAAAGAGGCTAGGGGTGTAGCTCAGTGGTAGACACTTGCCTCACAGGCATAAGCCTTAGGTTCAACCCTCAGTATTGAAAAAAATATTTTTTTCCTTTAAGACAGGGTTTCACTGTGTAGTCAGGATGGCCTCAAACTCACGATCCTCTTGCCTGTGCTTCCTGAGTGCTGGGATCACAGGCCTGTGCCTCCATACCTTGCTAAAAATTAATTATATTTCTATACTCTGTTTTTTGTTTTGTTAGGTGCCATTGAGTCAGCCCCAACTCACAGCGACACTATGTACAACAGATGAAACACTCCCTGACACTGTGCAATGCCCGGCACTATATCAGAGCTTCTATGCTATTCATAGAGTTTTCAATGGCTGATTGTTTTTTAGGAGTGGGGTGCCAGGTCCTTCTCCCAAGCCTACAGCACCTGGTGTTCCCAGGCAGTCTCCCATCCAAGTACTAACCAGGCCCAACACTGCTTAGCTTCCAACATCTGATGGGATCAGAAGCCAATGTGGTACAGATGCAAGCATACTCTACTTGTAAGAAGTCATAAAATGAACTTTAAAAGAAAAACCATTTGTAATAACATTCTAAAATATTAAAAACCTTGTTGTTGTTAGGTTCCATCAAGTTGGTTCTGACTCATAAAAAACCTAGCAATAAACTAATAAAAGTTTTGTTATAGCTTTACAGAGAAAATTATGAAATGTTATTAAAAGGCAACAAGGAAGCCCAGTGCGGTGGCCCATACCTTTAATCCCAATGACTCAGGAAGCAGAGGCAGGAGGATAACAAGTTCAAAACCCGAGGCAGCCTGCGTAATTTAGGGAGACCCTGTCTCAAAAATACAAAGTAAAAAATGGGCTGGTGTTTGAGAGCTTGCAAAAGGTATGCATGAAGCCTTGGGTCCACCTCTCCATTACCACACACAAAAAAATTTTTTTAAATAGACAATAAAGAGAGCTGGCTAGGTAGCTCAGTGGTAGAGCACTTGCCTAGCACTTGCCCCAGCATTGAAGGAAAAAAAAAAGACAATAAAGAATACTTTTAAAAATGGGGAAATACCCACTTTTTAGGACTGTAGACATTTTTTCTCTTTTAAACTAATCTATATATTTAATGCTAGGCCTTTCAAAATCCAAACAGATTTGTGCATATCTGTGGAAATTGACAAGCTGATTGTAAAACAAAACGAAAGAGGCCCTGACATTTCTAAAGAATAAGATGGAGGGACTTGCATTATTACATACCAAAAATGTCTGTCACAAGGGCTGGGGATGTAGTTTAGTGATAGAGTGCCTGCCTAGCATGTATGAGGCCCTGGGTTTGATCCCTAGAACTGCCAAAAAAAAAAAAAAAAAAGTCACAAAGCTGTAATAATTAAGGAAATGTGGTCTTTGTGCAGGGAGAGGAAGGCAAATTAAACAATGGAACGCAATAGAGAGCTGCCAAGCAAACTCATACATTGGTGGAAACTTGATAGAACTGACTTTGTAAATCAGTGCAAACAAAATGAAATATTGAATGAATGGTGTTGAAACAATATAGTTCTCTAAATTCATACATAAAAGTTAATTTTTATTGGATCAAAAACCTAACTGTAAAGATAAATTGTAACGCTTTTGGAAGACAAGGAGAAACATTTCTTAAGATTCTAAAAGCTCAAACTATAGGCAGAATGATCGACAAATTTGAAGTATATTAAAGCAAGACCTTCTATTTCTTTTTTTTTTTTTTTAATGTGAAAAGGCAAGTTACAAATTGGGAGATGTTTGCAATTCATAGGCCTTACAAAATCAAGCAACCTAATAGGAAAAAAAAAAAGGCAAAAGAAAAGAACAAGAGTTTTATAGAAAAGTGATGTTTGTTGTTGTTAAGTGCCATTGAGTTGGGTCCGACTCATAGCAAACCCCACAGGGTTTTCAATGGCTGATTGTTTCAGAATTGCTTCAGGAGTGGATTGCCACATCCTTCTCTCATTTTTGCAGTGCGGGGGATTGAACCCAGGTCCTCAAAGACTGTAGAGCAGGCACTCTGCAGAAAAGTGATAGGAGTTAGTAAATTTCAGGCAGGTTCAGGGAAATGGAGCCTGGAAACAGGGAATTACTGAGGCAAGGCAGTTACCAGGCAACCAATTAGGTCATCTAAGTTTTGGTCAGACCACGTAAATTTCATTGTCTTAAGTCCCATGTTTTCAAGGGAACATGTAATGACTTGGTCAATAATCACCAGATCAAGTCCCTTTCTTCTAAGAAAAACAAGTCCTGAGAGGTGGCCAGCAGTCACCTAGCTAATCAATCTCTAGGTAGAAACAATAAGAACAACTACCTTTTAACTCTATTGGGCCAACATCCAGGCACCTGCTAACAGAGGACCAATCTGCTGAAGCTAGCTCAAAAAGTCCAGCCCAACGAAAGGGACCATTAAAAACTCCTAGACAACAGCCTTACCTTGGCTGCCCAGCTGGGACTTCCTCAGTTCATATGGAGGCTGTCTATCCTCTCAATAAAATCTTCCTTGCTCTCTCTTACCTTGGCTATCTCTGTGTTTATTCCTGAGTCTGTAGACTGGAATCTGAGGAGAAACTCCAGTCGCAAAAGGAATCACAAATGTCCACAAACCTGAAAAGAAGTCCAACTTTACTGGGGATCAAGTAAATGCAAATGAAATCACAAGGTTCAGTTTTACACCTATCATTTGAAAATCAAATAGAATGAATTGTTCTATGTGAAGTAAGTGGAACTCTCACAAACTATTAATGGAAATGCAATTGGTTCGAGCACTTTGGAAAATAATTTAGTATTATTTGCTGTTGTTGTTAGGTGCCATTGAGTCAGGTATGACTCATAGCTACCCTACATACAATAGAATGAAACACTCTTCGACACTGCCATTGTGCCATGCCTGGAACTATTGTCAGTGCTTCTTTGCTATTCAAAGAGTTTTCAATGGTGGATTGTTTCAGGAGTGGATTGTCAGGTCCTTCTACCTAGCCTGCAGCACCTGGTACTCCCAGGTTGTTTCCCATCGGAGGACTAACCAGGTTGACCCTGCTTAGCTTCCAAGATCAGGTGGGATTGGATGCTAGGGTGCTATGGTTGCAGACTAGCATTATTTAGATGAGTTAAATCCATGTATATCCAAAGACCTAGTGTCATCAGTAGTGAGAGCTGAAGCCCTGTCCTCCTGCCGCCCCAGTCTGAGGAGTTCCTCTTGGGACCTCCACTCTGGTAAAGCAGGGTCCCAAAATGAGTTTTAGGAGTAAGAATGAAGCAGTTTGAAGTTTGCTAGATAAAGGGTAAGAGGTAGTACACGCTTCAGAGCTAGCGGGAGTATAGAGGAGGGTGCACTTGGGTGCCTTTATGATGGGTATATATGTGATTTTGTGCCTTTTGAAGTTACATTACTCCAAAAAGGATGTAATTTACAATTCAATCCAAAGTGTTAAGACAGAACTGTGAACTGGTTCTTTTATTTTTCTTTATCTCAAAGAACTTCCTCTTCTATGAATGAATTTTTTTATGTTTGGGGACAAGAGAGAGAGTGCTGATAAGATGGAAATTTTTGGCACACTTTTCCCTGAGAAACCCCTCTTTAGTAGAGTGAGACCACAAGGAGGCTTAGGAGGTGCATTATTTAGAGTTACAGATAAGGAAGAGGTGCTGTTAGGATGCCTATGTCAAAAATGGCCAACAGAATTCTTACAAGGAAGCTGTCTGGGCATATATTGATTGCAAACATGGTCCCTGGTCTTGTCTATAACATTCTCAGAATTACAGAGGGGAGAGAAAGGCTAAATTAAAGGATACATACATTTTCAACTCCAAGTATAGCTATTTTAACACTTTCATTTAAAATATTTCTCAAAATAATAACTCCATGCAGGCAGGCCTCACATCTATTTTATTAGTAAGCTGATTTTCAGCTAGTGAGATTTAAACCATATCCCAAGGTAAGGGCTCTATTACTTCCTATGTCCCCTAAATTTTCCCTGTCTTTCTATCATGTCTCTCTAGTATTATTGGTACAAAAGCAAAAGCCACCAGAATCAACCCAGTTCAAAAATAGAATGGGTAGGTAAGCTATGGATACCCACACAATGGAATATTATGCATCAATGAAAATGAAGTGAATGAGCCACAGCTCTGTCCATCAGCAGGAATGGCTCTCAGTCACATACTGTTGAGAGAAGAAACAAGCCATAGAAGACTATATAATGTATCTTATGGTTAAGTGATGTTCTAAACTAGCTAAAACTAAATAATAATGCTTAAAGATGCATACATTGGTATGTCATGAGAGAAGAAAAGGGATGATGGGAGAAGGTGCCCCTGACAATGTTCTGAGTCTCAATCCAAGTAGACAGTACCCAGATGTTCATTTTATTCTTCTTTAACCTGGGAAAACATGTACTATATTAGTGAGTTGCTGTCATTGTGACAAAATACCTGAGAAAATCGACTTGAAAGGAGAAAGATTTATTTTTGGCTCACTGTTTCAGAAGTTTCAATCCATGGTCATTTGGCCCCATGGCTTCAGGCCTGTGGTGAGGTAAAACATCACAGCAGGAAGGGTAATGTGGAGCAAAGCTGCTTACCTCATAGCAACTAGAAAAGAAGGAAGAGAGAGAGAGAGAGAGAGAGAGAGAGAGAGAGAGAGAGGGAGAGAGGGCAGGCATGAGCCAAAGAGAACACAGGCATGAGCAAGAGAGAGCACAGAGGACTGGGAACAAAATACACCCTTCAAGAGCATGCCCCCAGAGACCTACTTGTCTCCACCTCTTACAGTTTCCACTACCTCCCAACAATCCATTCAGCTGTAAATCCATCACTGAATGATCCACTGACCAAGTTAAAGCCCTCATGTTCCAATCACCTCTGAAAACTGATGCGTTAGGTACCAAGCCTTCAATCCAGGAGTCTTTGGGTGACATGTTATACCTACACCTTAACATGCACTTACTCCCATATGCCTGCTCTACTATATAGTTGTAAAAGTTCTTAATAAAGCAACAAGCTTTTCACTCTGGTCCAGTACAGCTGTCTGGCATAGAGCATAGCAGGAACCTCTAGGGGAAGCAGGAAAGATGATCTGACATCCTGAGACACGGAGCGATGCTGAAGGGACACCACTGGAAGCCTATGACACCTTTTTGGACTTTAGAAAACAAAAGCGGTTCCCCTAAATGACATCCTCGGGTTTTCAGATGGGTGCAAAGATTTAGCCCAGACAACTTTGATCTTAAGTACATGGCAAAGTCCTGAAAACTGAGGAGAAGGGACAACAGAGAAGGGAGTCCTTATGAGTTTCCACAGAGAACACAAAGAGCCCTGCTAAGGTCCGTAACACTGTGACGTCCGATCCCGTCAGATCTCAGAAGCTAAGCAGAGTCAGGCCTGGTTGGTACTTGGGTGGGAGACCACCTGGGAACACCAGGTGCTGTTGGCTTGGGAGAAGGACCCAGCAACCCACTCCCAAAAATCAATCCACCATTGAAAACCCTATGAATGACAGCACCTAACAATAACAACAACAAGGTCTTAGTTGAATCAAGAGCAACCTAAGTACTCAATACCTGGGTTTTAGAATCTGCAGGACAAGACTCCTATCCTAATATAGGTGCTTACTAGCTAGTAACAATCTCTAAGAAAGTCATTTAAACTCTGAGCCTCAGTTTCTCCCCCTGTAAAATGGGAGTGATAATAGTTTTTTGTTTGTTTGTCTGTTTTTGCCAGATGGTAGCTGTGAAGGTTAAGTTCAATAACATAGGGGAGATGCCTCCCCTGGGTGCAAGCCTTCTGCCTATTTGTAGGCTGTGTGTTTCATCCTGAGGGAGCTCACTTACTCAGCCCCTGTCTCTTTTCATCTAGCAATCCTGTTTCTAGTCTCTGCCATACCTAGCTTCCGCAGACACTGTCAGCATAGAATAAAGAGGGCTGGAAATCCCAGCAGAGTGTCCCAAGGGCTGCACATCAAGAATACAGCTGGCACAACTCACATTACGCTCCAGGAGTCTAGCACAGCATCAGTGTGATTAAAAAGAGGCTTTACTGCCTCCAAAGCGCAGTCCTGACAATCCTCCCTAACACTAAAAAGTCGTTAGAACTGACAAATATTTCCTCCCAATCTAATTTCACAGATATCTGCATTTCTCAAAGAAGAGCATTCAAAGGGGATACACAGAGCTCTCAGGAAAACCATGGGGCTCAGGGGAGGCAGCAGCCCCTTGTTCCTACAGAGGAGACACCTGGCGCTCCTCCCGCTGCATTTCCTTCCCACCACATCCCTGTGGACTGCCCTGCTGGTAACCCTGGGCAGGCACTCAGCTCCTGCCTGCAGCCCCTTAGTTAGGCCCCTTGAGGCTTCCCACTGTGCCTCTCCACACCATGCTGTGACAGTTCTCTTTCTTCCTCCCTTCTCTGCCCAAAGAATGTATGTCCATGAAATAATATCCACTTCACAGTGCATTCAATTTTCAATAATTGACTCTCTTTTACCAAAAGACCTGTGATGCTTATGAATAAATTCATTATAAATTGTGATCTTCCTTTTACTATGGGACAATGACCTGGCAACCCACTCCCAAAAATCAATCCGCCATTGAAAACCCTATGAATAGCAGAGAGGCACTGACAATAGCGTTTCCCTTGTTGTACATAGGGTCGCTATGAGTCAGACACTGACTCCATGGCACCCAACAACAACAATCCTTTTACTAATATTCATTTCCTTTCACTACCTCAAAATTCTTGGAAGGTACAAGATGACAATCTAGAGCTCAAATTATGTTCTAGCGAGTCATGAAAATTCCTTAGCGGCTCACCCTCTCTGTAGGACAAACTCTAGATTTCTCAGCATGATTTCTAAGCCTGTCACATGGTGGACCAAACCCAGCTGCCCCCACTCCTCCCTGCTCTCTCTACCTTCCCTCCACCTTCAGTTATCTGTGTCGCATGTACACATACTAGATTGTATAAACCTGTTTCTTATACTTTTATTCCTTAAGGCTTTGCACATGATGTTGTCCCTGCCTGGATGCCTCTTATCTATACTTTGCTTACAAAACTCTATGGCATCCTTCAAGACCCACTTCTAAAAAGCCCTTCCCAACCCCCTACTCTGGTGATAACAGCTACTCTCTATTTAAACACCCATTGTTTCTCAGTCTGCACATCAGGATCACCTGGGGAGTTCTCTAACAATACATATTCCTGGGTCTCATCCCAGACCTAGTGGGTTTGAATCTCCAGCCTCCTTGAGGTGAACAGGCCTCCTCCATCATGCGCTCTTGCCATGATGCACTGTGCTGCCATGGTCCCAAAGGAACAGGACCATTGATTAAAACTTCTGAAACTAGGAGCCAAAATAATCTTGGTTCTTTTGAAGTTGATTAGCTCTGGTAATTGTTATGCATGGCCCAGAAATGAGCTGCTGTGTCGGGTACGGTAACAACTGAGACTATGGGCTTGGAAGCCACACACTCTGGATCTGAAGTCCAGCTCCGCTGCCAACCATCTGCTAACCTGACCAGTTGCCAACTTCTCTGCACTTCAGTGAGGTAGAGATGAAGATGAGGACAAAACTATCCACTTCATAGGGTTGTTTGGAGTTTTAAATGAGTTAAGATAGGAAGAGTGTCTAGCACAGAGTAAGTGTTCAATAAATGCTGACTGTTACTGTGTCTCTCCAGCACTTATTTCAAATGATTTTCACAGTAACCCTGAAATACAGCCTTTTTGTTTTTCTTTCTTTCTGTTATTTTTATTTATTTATTTATTTATTTATTTTATTTTATTTTTTTTGCCAGGTCTTAACATATTGTCTATGTTGTCTTAAATGAGTAGCTGGGACTATAAGCAAGTGTCACAGGTAGTCATTATTAATTATATTTTACAATGAAGGATCTGAGGCTCAGAGACACAAACCAAACTGGCCTTCACATCCAAGTCTGCCTGACCTCAGAGTCTACATCTGCTCCAATAAACCATGTTCTGCTTTGTATATATGGTAGTGAATCCCACTGAAATGGTCTTATCTTATGAGTGGCCACTTGCTATCCAGTGGCAGGTAGGATCCATGTCTTGGAAATCTTGTATTCTGAACACCCAGCACAATAAATGTCATCTAGAAGGCCCTCAATAATTGTTGGCTGAAATATTAATTAATAAAGAGAAAAGGAAAGGGAGAAGAGAGTGAATCCACCAGGCAATGATGCTCCAAGAGTCTGGGAGCTGCTCCTGGAGCTGTACCACACACCATGCTTTGGAAACCATCTTCACAAAAGTCATGTCCTCCACACCCCACTGGAATCCTGTGAGAGGGTGTTATTATCCCTGTTTTAAAGGTAGGAAAATGGTAGTAGATAATGGTTATGGTTCATGAATGGCATGTTTTGTCATTTTTATTTTATGTGTTTTATTGTATGTATCTTTGATATATATTATTTTTTATATCTACATATATATATATATATATATATATATATATATATCCATTCTATGTACCTTTTAATATAGTAAGACACTTTCAAATCATTGTGTCTTTAATATCATCTTAATGGGTTCAGGCTGCTAGAACAAAAATACCATAGACTGGTTGGCTTATGCAACAGAACTTATTTCTTACAGTTCTGGAGGCTGGGAGTCCCAGTTCCTGATGAAGGCCCTCTTCCTGGTTGGCAGATAGCTACCTTCTTGCTTTATCTTGACATGGTAAAGAGACAGAAACAGAGAGAAAGCCCCATCTCTAAATACCATCACACTGAGGATTAGAGCTTCAACATGAAAATTCTGGGGGGACACAAACATTCAGTGCATAGAAGATAGTATATAGATCATGCAATGAAGTTTTTTATTGAAGTTTTTATTCAAATTTACCTCCTTGGTGGAACACTGAAATCCCTATTTGCTGATACTTTCTAATAAATAGAAATTTACAATATATTTACCACAAAGTGTATCTTTTGGAAAGCTTAACGAATATTGTTTGTTTGTTTGTTTGTTTGTTTGTTTGAAAGTACATTGTCGAGTGTTGGGGGCACATGGGTCAGTTGTGGGCACATCCCCCATCCAGTGAAGCCAAGGATCTGGCCAAGGTGGCAGCAGCAGCAGAAACCAAATTAATGAAAAAGACTCATTCTCTGGTGGGTGAGAGTCAGATGCCTGCAGCCCCCACTGGCTGGGATAGTGGAAGTGGCTGCCACCTTGGCTGGAAACAGAGCCCAAGACCTCTGTCCTAACCAGCCTCATGGTGCTCAGCTGTAAGAACCTGGGTTAGAGTTTAGCCGCTGGTGAAATGTGAAGGACTAGGAGTCAAGGTCACCCACTGTCAGATTCCCAAACTGCAGACAATAAATCACATTTTTAAATAGTATTTTTGCTTTGTCTTTTGCGATGGCTTGGATCTGGAATGTCCTCCAAAGACCCAGGTATTGAAGACTTGGTTGCTTATGGAGCTACTGGGATGTAGTAGAACCTTTGGGAGGTGGGGCCTAGTGGTAGGAGGTTAGGTCATTTGATGTGTGTCTTTGAAAGGAATATTGGGGCTCCTGCCCCTTCCTGCCTCTGTCTTTGCTTCCCAGCCACCCTGAGATAAACAGGCCTCCTCTGTCATGTGCTCTCACCACAATGCCCTGTGCTGCCACAGGCCCAGAGCAATAGGATCAAGTGACCATAGACTAAAACCCTCTGAAACAGTGAACCAGAACAAATCTCTCCTCTTTTTAAGTTGATGACTTCAGATATTTTGTCACTATAAAGCAAACCTGACTAGATTTTCAGTTTGGGGTCTTTCTTTTCTTTAACATTCTGTCCCCCAAAAGCCGCTATTTTTCCCTATACGCTCCCAGGCCCTGGAAAGTGGCATGTATACATTATAAGAGTGAAGGAGTTAAACCCCAGCCCTTGACCTATGACCTCCCTGGTGAGCTGGGCTGGCAGTGGGTGATCTGGGCAGGTAGGTGGTGCTCTTCAGTCCCTGGCCTGTCTGGTGCCCAGTTTGGCGCCACACTTCTCATTCCCAGTACCCTCTCAGGTGAGCCCACTACTCAGGGAACAACTTGCACCCAGATGGAGGTACTTCTCTTTTCCAGGTGTTTGGACATGGTCACTTTCAAGGAAGAATGTCCCGGGGAACATTCAGGAACCCTCAGGCCTGGGGTAGGTATGTGAAGTTCAAATCAAATAGCTTATAATAACCAAGTTTCTCCTTGGAGACGGCAGCTCCAGGTAGCAGGTGAGACCCATCTGCGCCTGGAAGTGGCCAACACGGCTGAGATCCTCTAGAAATGTAAAGGCCCTCGGCTTGCCCACCTGTGTCCCCCAGGAAGGACTCTCTGGTTACGTGTGTGTATGTGTGTGTGTGTGTGTGTGTGTGTGTGTGTGTGTGTGTGTGAGAGAGAGAGAGAGAGAGAGAGAGAGAGAGAGAGAGAGAGAGAGAGAGAGAGAGAGAGAGAGACTGAGACGATGGGGCTGAACCCAGGGCTTTGCACATACTTTGCAAGACCTCTACCACTGAGCTGCACCCCCAGGATCTTTTTTATTTCTTTTTCTTGAGACAGGGTCTCACTAAGTTATGCAGGCTGCCTCTGGCCTCAAACTTGTGATCCTCCTGCCTCCCACTCCCAAGTTGCTGGGATTAGAGGCATGTGCCACCGTACCTGGCTCTGGTTGCATTTTAATGATTATTATGATTATGATCATCATCATCATCCTTATCATTACTGATTTTTGTTATTGTTGTTTAAAATAGGGTCTTGCTATATAACCCAGGCTGGCCTCAAACTTGCAATCCTCCTGCATTTGTCTCCCAAGTGCTGGAATCTATAGGTGTGCACCACCATGCCCAGCCTCTGGTTGTATTTTAAAATCTGGCATGAGCAAGCCTGTTCAGTTTGTACCAACCAGGAGAGAAGGTTGGAAGGGAGAAGCAGGAGCAAACAGGAACCTGGCCAAAGAGAGGGGATCATTTTTTCAACTGGACTGGAACTCATAGTTTTAGCATAGTTCTTTCCATTTTCCTCCTCCATATTCTACCCTTTCTCTACAAAATATTCAGAAAAAAATTTCATCCCTGCCTCTGAGAAATCAGGTTTAATTTTTTTTTATATAAAATGGGAGGAGGGTGTTGGAGGAAAGTAGTACTTGAGTAATCAATATCAAACAGACTCTTTGACACATTGGGAGCTCATTAATTGCTGGAACTTGCAGCCCAGTTGTTAATTTTCTGATTCACTCCTAGAGAAAGCCCAACAGCTTGGATTTCCTTGTTTATTTCCATAGACAAACTTTGTACTCTCCTCATGGGCAAGTGGATGGATTTTATAATTACTTCTGCCTAATTTTCACATCATATTTCAGATTCAAAGTCAGAGTTTGGTGACTAAAATACCTACATCATCAATATTTTATTTCCAAAGACATTACAATTTTAAATGAATAGTGCAAACAGTCATGTCCCCTCCACACAAGTACACCTGTTCATTACATTTATTCATTACTTTCAAACCAGAGGAATTGCAAAGAAGAATTTTTATTGCCAAACTATTAAAAATTAAAAGCATCATCCTGGTGTTGGGCACTGTTTCATATATTTGGGAGCAATATGGGTCTGAGAAACTATCAAAGTACAGATCTGTTCCATTTTCCTCACAGGTGCAATAGATGGAGGAAGGATTTGGAGTCAGAGTGACCAGGGCTTATATTCCAACTAACCATATATGTTAGTGTATCATCAGGCAAGTTATTCCCAGTGTTGGGGACAGAACTAAGGGCCTCAAACATGGTAGGTGTGTTAGTCAGTGTGTGTGTTACTGTGGAAAAATATCTGAAAGAACAAACTTAGAGGAGGAATGACTTCTTGGGGCTCATGGTTTGGAAGATTTTAGTCCATTGAGGCGGAAGGCAGGAAGTTCCCTAGCTTTCCTGGACACATCACCAGCTAAGGACCAAGCATTCAAAATTATGACATTTGGGGGACTTATAAAAAATGCAAACTATAATAATATACCCCTGGTCCCAAAGGTTCAGGGCCATCTCATAATGCAAAATGGGTTAAATCAAAATTCAAGAATCCCCAACATCTTAACAGCCTCAATCTTGTTCAAAAGTCCAAGTTCAAAGTCTCCACTGAGAGTCAAAGCAAAGTAAGCTGTGAGCCCCTGCAAAGTAACAACAAAAAATATTTTACATACTTCTTACAATGGCACAGAGTAAGCATTCCCATTCCAAAAGGAAGGAATGGGGGCACAGAAAGGAAAGATGGCCCAAACAAGGCCAACATCCAGCAGGGCACACACAATGGCATCGTCTGGACTTAAACAGGCTTGGGCAGCTCTACCACTGTAGCCTTGCCATTTGCAAAACATATGACCCTCCTGGGCTGGCTCCACCCCTTGCCACTTTTCTTCAGGAGACATTTCATGTTGCTGGCATCTCCAACATCTTGCGATTTCCATTGCAGCTTCAGCTCCACATTCAAAGCTTCACACATCAGCTCTTTAGAGGATGTCTGCCAGAAACCTGACCCTGGTACACATTGCCTAGCCTTGCAGGCTATTCTCTTGAACCTTACTGGCAGCCTCCATAACTCCTTAACTCTTGCATTCTTCATACCTGCAAAGTAAAAAACAAATGGACAGTGCTGAGTTTTGCTGTTTGCTCAAGTGGCAGCCCCCACATGTCTGTCAGTTTGCTGCATTGTGGGGGCTTGTGTGTTGCGATAAGGCTGAGAGCTCTGCCACTGAAACCTTGGACATGAGCAAGGTTACCCATGGTGGACAGGTTTTCAGCTGAGCTTCCAGACTAAGACAGACTAGGGAGTAGGACCTGGCGAGACACTCCCGAAACAACTAGCCATTGAAAACCCTATGGATAGCAAAGAGACACTGTCAGATATAGTGCCGGAAAATGAGGCCCCCAGGTTGGAAGGCACTCAAAAGACTACTGGGGAAGAGTTGCCTCCTCCAAGTAGAATCTACCGTGATGACGGAAATGGAGTAAAGCCCCAGGGTGCTCAACTTGCTGATGTGGCACGACTCAAAATGAGGAGAAACAACTGTAAACACCCATTAATAATTGGAACATGGAATGTATGTAGTATGAATCTAGGCAAATTAGAAATTGTTAAAAGAGAAATGGAGCACATAAACATTGACATTCTAGGCATCAGTGAGCTAAAATGGACCAGCATAGGCCATTTTGAGTCAGACAATCATATGGTCTACTATGCTGGGAATAATAAACTAAAGAGAAATGGGGTTGTATTCATCATCAAAAAAGACATTTCAAGATCTGTCATGAAATACAATGTTGTCAGTGATAGGATAATATCCATACACCTACTAGGAAGGCCAGTTAATATGACTATTATTCAAATTTATGCACCCACCACTAAGGCCACAAATGAAAAAAGGGAAGACTTCTATCAGCTTCTGCAATCTGAAATAGATCAAACATGCAATCAAGACATACTGATAATCACTGGTGACTGGAATGCAAAGGTTAGAAACAAACAAGAAGGCTCAGTAGTTGGAAAATATGGTCTTGGTGACAGAAACAAAGCTGGAGATCGCATGATAGAATTTTGTCAGACCAATGACCTTTTCATTGCAAATACATTTTTTTAGCATCATAAATGGAGACTATACACATGGACTTCACCAGATGGAACATACAGGAATCAAATTGACTATATGTGGAAAGAGACGATGGAAAAGCTCTGTACAAAATGTCAAAACAAGATCAGGTGCTGACTGTGGATGAGACCATCAATTTCTCATATGCAAGTTCAAACTGAAGCTGAAGAAAATGAGAACAAGTATATGAGAGCCACAGTATGACCTTGAGTATATCCCACCTGAGTTCAGAGACCACCTGAAAAATAGGTTTAGTGCATTAGACACAAATGACGGGAGACAAGAAGAGTTGTGGCATGACATAAAAGACATCGTTCAAGAAGGAAGCAAAAAGTTCTTAAAAAGACAAGAAAAAAAAGACCAAATTATATGTCAAAAGAGACACTGGACCTTGCCCTCAAACATTGAGCAGCTAAAGCAAAAGGAAGACATGAGGAAGTTAAGGAATTAAACAGAAGATTTCAGAAGGCAGCTTGAAAGACAAAAACAAATATTATAATGACATGTGCAAGGAGCTGGAGACAGAAAACCAAAAGGGAAGAACATGCCCTATGTTTCTCAAGCTTAAGGAAGTGAAGAAAAAATTCAAGCCTCGAGTGGCAGTAGTGAAAGATTCTACAGGGAAAATATTAAATGATGCAGGAAACATCAAAAGAAGATGGGAAGAATACACAGAGTCATTATACAAGAAAGAATTGGTAGATGACCAACCATTCCAAGAGGTTGCATATGAAGAGGAACCAATGGT
>VMDO01028563.1:0-23773 GCA_007922755.1 Pedetes capensis
TCATAGCGACCCTCTGTACAACAGGGGAAACACTATTGTCAGTGCTTCTCTGCTGTTCATAGGGTTTTCAATGGCAGATTGATTTTTGGGAGGGGGTTGCCAGGTCCTTCTCCCAAGCCTACAGCTTCTGGTGTTCCCAGGCGGTCTCCCATCCAGGTACTAACCAGGCCCAACCCTGCTTAGCTTCCGAGATCTGACGAGATCGGATTCCACAGGGCTACGGCTGCAGGCTTAATATACAATAGGAATATTTATTGAGACATACTTTATTTCTACACTTCAAAAGATAACTTATCTAATTTTAAATGATATATTGAGTATTACAACAATGAAAAATCTCCCACACTTAAACTCATATTCTCTTCACAATTCATCTTTTGTACTTGTATATTAGAAAATTTATTGATGAATTAAAATCCTAAATTACATATTCAAAATTCTCAATAATGTCTTACTCTTTTCTCATATTAGTTTCCACATTTTTGTTACTCATCCAGTGTTTTCAGTACTCTTAGGCTGACTCGATTCCCTTTCAAATCACAATTCTGATCAGTTTGTGTTCCATATCTTTATTTCACACATGTAAGTTCAGTTACAGTTTTTCACGACATCTAAATTTTGTTTGGTGTTATATTATTTCATATTTTCCTAGTAATTAAGGAGTTCATAATTTTCTAATGCCTGCAGCTGTACTACTGTAGCATCCTATCCATCTCAGAAGCTAAGCAGGGTCAAGCCTGGTTAGTACTTGTTTGGGAGACCTCCTGGGAACAACGAGTGCTATAGGCTTGGAAGTAGGACCTGGCAACCCACTCCTGAAACAATCCTGAAAAAACAATCAGCCATTGAAAACCCTATGAATTGCAGAGAAGCACTGACATAGTGCTGAGCATGACACAGTGTTAGAACATGCTTGATTCTATCACTATGAGTCGGACTGGACTCTATAGCACCTAAGAACAACAACAACTAATCAAGAATATATAAAGATTTAGCACAAATCATCAAGAACAAACTATATGGTATAAACATTAGGAGAACTTTAAAAATCAATTCATAGAAATGAAAGCATATATGCTTTCATTACCAGTGAAATTAATTATCAGTGAAAAGAAGTTTACCATTACCAACTCTCAAGTGTCAAATTATCAGTGAAAAGAAGTTTACCATTATCAACTCTCAAGAAAACATATATCAAAGCAAACTGAAATACCATTTTTACATTGCTTCTCTGACAAAAATTAAAAATTTTTATATTACCAATGTTGACAAAGTGGGTCACTTACAATTACAAAAATCTGGGAACATTCCAAATGTCCATCAAGAAGAAGAATGGATAAATTAAGTTGATCTATTCACCAAAAGCTTTCTTCCTATGTGGTCCTTTCCATCTCTTACTTTTGCCTCTCAGCTACAGGAAGCCACTTAATTACTGTCCATAATTTTGTGCTATATATATGCAATGCATATTATATATATATACACACACACACATATATATGTTATAGCTTATATATTTATCTCACACTGTGTGTAGTCACTTAACATATATTTTCCTTTAATGGTTTATTAATACGAATTTACCCATGTTGTTGTATGTTCCTGTATCTCCATTCATTTTTACTGGTTTATTATAATCATTTAAATGTACACACACACATGTACACATATATATGTACATAGATACATGAAACACACTGAGACATTCATCAAGTAATTTTAATACTATGTATGATCCAGGATTTATGATTAATCTAATTACCAGCACCTTCATAAGAAAATCTAATGTCAATGAATTCACAATTTGTTTTTACCAGTGTTTTCATGTTTACTAACTTCATTTCTATTTTCCAATCTTTTGTTGTTGTTATTTTTAAATGTTTCATCTTTATTTACAGTTAATAACTGGTAATTGGAATACTTTAGTTTCAACCTGAATAAAAATAGATATTTATCAATTTTTATGAATCAAAAGGTAGACAGTGTTTTTAAAAAAATGTATATCTAATGTATAGTAAGCTGTTGTTAAAGTTACTTTCTACTTTCATTCTCCCTTCTCTTAACCTGCATATCTATTTTAAATGCCAAAATGCCAAATTTGTAAATTAAATATAGAAAATACTAGGACCTCTCTTCTGCAGATTTTTGTCAATATTTCCTGGATATGTACCTTTCTTTCTTTCATTGGTTTGACATAACTTGGATAAGTAGGAGATTCAACTAAACATAAGGATTATGTAATGTAGGCAGCAGTCCATTTTCTCAGTATCAAGTGAATGTCTTTGTTTCAGCTAAAGTCATCTCGTATTCCTTCTACTGTGACCAAGAATTTCCCTTTCCATGTCTTCACACCAACTTGATCTCTTACTTCTGAATTCCACTGCTTTTAGAATTGAGCCGTCAATACTTGTTTCTACCCTTCTTCATTACTGCAACATTTCCATCATATCCACATTTAATTTCTATATTTATTTATTTCAATAGATAACTTTTAGACTGGCAATTGCATCATCCTTTTTTTCATTATTGTAGAACTGTTTGCAGTCTTTTCCTCTCTTGTATCTTTCTTCTATAACAACTTAAATTCTTATTGATTTTGCTCTCTTTTGCCTTTGTCTCCATCTATTACCATGGTGCTTGAATATCTGTTGAAGATTTTTCTATCATGGCCTATCACAACATCACCAGAACTCTATTCTGCATTCTCATGCTCTGGTTTCTCTCTCTCTCTCTCTCTCTCTCTCTCTCTCCATATATATATATATATATATATATATATATATATATATACACACACACACACACACACACACACATACGCATATATGTCTCTATATATGTCTCTATATGTATGCATGGATATGCATATATATGTGTGTATATTTAGCAACTTGCATTATCTGAAATCAATATGCAAATTTGATATAATCACCAAATATTCTTCTTACATGAAC
The DNA here is from genome assembly GCA_007922755.1 of Pedetes capensis. Taxonomy (NCBI): domain Eukaryota; kingdom Metazoa; phylum Chordata; class Mammalia; order Rodentia; family Pedetidae; genus Pedetes; species Pedetes capensis. Next base: position 2,955 of record VMDO01028563.1, read on the forward strand.
CTTTCCATCTCTTACTGTAGCTTCCTAGCTATAAATAGCCACTTAATTACTATTGTAAGATGGTTTTCCCACTCATAGAAGCTTATAAATACTAAATTTAAAAGGTAGATTAAAAAGAAATGGTGGCAGTAGCATGGATCAAAGATGTCCAATGAGCAGGGTGGGGAGATTTTAAATGATGAATTAGACAGTTTTGCTCTTTAAAACCTCACCAATTAGCAGGTGCTCTAGGCTTGGGAGAAGGACCCGGCAACCCACTCCCAAAAATCAGTCAATGAAAACCCTATGAACAGCAGAGACGCACTGATAATAGTGTTTTGCCTGTTCTACACAGAGTCGCTATGAGTTGGATACCAACTGGACAACAAAACAACAATATTTAGCTAAGGATAGCTTGACTGTGAATGAGAAAGAATTATGAAATTCAACAAACCCAAAAATCTCTTTCTAGGGTAAGGCAAAAAATTAGTATGTTTCAACATATTTCACAAAAAATTATTTGCCCTTGAGGCCTAGTGCTCTGTTGCTATTCATTATAATAATTGATTGTTTTAATAACACCCTACCTCATTAAGATAAGACTGACTTATATTCATCTGCTATTCTATTTAAAGTAGATAAGTAGACAAATTATACTTGGAAAATGTCTAAATAGCATTTTTAAAAATACTGTTAAGCTCTGAAAAATTATGCTGGGATCGGCTAGAAAATCATCTGACACTGAAGTCTATTCTCTGATGAGGTCTGATTGGATTTTAATGAAAAATTAAAGTTAGTTTGTCAAACCAAAATCTCCGGGAAACATAATATTCATTCTTATAAAACTTTACTTCTAGTGATTTCTATAATTGTGTCTTAAAGACCAAATAAACAAAATTGTGCAGTATTTTATTATTATAATAAATACTCCTTAAGATCCAGCAGCCTGCAGCCATAGCCTTGTGGCATCCAATCCAGTCAGATCTCAGAAGCTAAGCAGGGTCAGGCCTGGTTAGGACTTGGATGGGAGACCGCCTGGGAACACCAGGTGCTGTAGGCTTGGGAGACAGACCCAGGAATCCACTCCCAATAATCAATCTGCCATTGAAAACCCTATGAACAGCAGAGAAGCACTGACAATAGTGTTTCCCCTGTTGTATGTAGGGTCGCTATGAGTTGAATACCAACTGGATGGCACCTAACAATAACAACAAGATCCAGCAAGTATATATAATTACCTCACATATCCAATAATCATGCCTACATCTCATTCTCTCCCTCTCTCTCTCTCTCTCTCTCTCTCTCTGTTTCTTTGAAATAAAGTTATAGAGTTTATTAGGTACATGCTTTAGAGTAAATGTGGGCACTCACAGAGAAAGAAAGAAAAGAATCATAGTATATACCCAAGACTTGAATGTGGACCGCTTAAGAGAAAAGAAAGTGAAGGCTTTTAGATGGCTTGGAGGATTTACAAGATGGGTTTAGGGTGGTGTTACAAAGATGGGTTTATAGAAAGGTATCACAAGGGAATTGTAAACATAACATGAATCTCATTTGTGAGATTAGGTTAAACTCAGAGTTTTCATGTATTTTGACCCTACAGATAGCTTGCTATTTAACATTTTTATTATTAAAATATCTCTATGAAGGCAGTTCTCACAGCAGTTTTCTTGGTACTTATGTCTAAGTCCCTGATTGCAGGGGAGGGAATTCAAACCAGATCCCATGGTGAAAGCTCTTTTCCTTTCCAGGTTCCCCAAATTCTCCTGTCTTTCTACCCAGCCTCATTTCCTCCCTCTGAGGCTTTGAGTTCTTAATGCTAAGAGTTGATAAAGACTGAAAGTCTGGCTTCTGAAGCTTCTTGAGGTTGAGTAGACAATAGATCCTATCTAGACCCTCCCTAATCCCTACCTATCTGGGAATGGAAAGTCTCAACCTGTGTGACCTTAAAGGGAACATAAAAAGGTTTGAGCTTGAAAACTGGAGGACCATAGTTCATCAAGAAGAGGTCAAGGTGTTTTTTCTTATCTGAAGAGAAGCTACAGGTCTTCTAATGGTTCTCCAGTATAGGCAATCTCATCTTCAGGATGTTTTTGGCTATGGGAATTTAGAAAATAAGTTTTAGCTCTTTTGATCTGTGTTGGGTAGTCCTTTATTCATCCTGAGAAGGTGGAAATAGACATTAGAAGTTTGACATCTCTTATTGTGTAGGGTTAAGTAAGGGCAGTGACTTGGTTTCAATTCCTGGGTTATAATGGAGGTAGAGGGGACAGGCCCTGGTGACTGCTCAGAGTGACAGAATCTCATTTTTTTTTTTTTTTTTTGCATCTGCCAGTCATTTCAAATCAAGATTTACTAAGTTGACTTTTGATTAGGAATTTCCAAGGCTGGGGATGGTAACCGTTTGACCTCATCATGTGAGGTTTTATTACCTGGAGTCTAGAAAATATCAGTCTTAAATCCTGGAGTTTGGTGGCTATTGGGGTGCTTATAAGACTCAGTAAAGTCCCCTTTAATTGCACTGAAAGATAAGAGTAGTAGGGCTGGGAGTCTGCACTTTTAAGATGCCACATGTGTAGCTGGAGACTGTTGGAATTTGTAAGCCCTTTGAACACTCTATCTACCAGTGTCCTTTTAAGTAGATTTTTATAAAGATTGACCATATCCTTTAGAGCTTATTTTAAATATTAGTTCAAGCAATTCGGTTTTGTATTACTAATTACTCTATACTTGGTTATACTTTCCTGCTGGGTGTTTAAGGCCATGTAGGGTGCCTAAAATTAACTTTTCTGTTTTTACTTTTGAGGTCAACTAGGTCTCCTTAAGGCTGCTTTGGGGGACCCATGATGAGCCGCTCCTCTATCAGTTGTGTCATATGCTGGGACAAGTCAGGGTCTTGCTGACCATGTGGCTTCCCTTAGAAAGAACAGGGGACATTGTCCTCTGTAATAACTGTCCTCCTTGCAGAATGTGTGTCCTCCTTATAGAATGTGTACCAGTCAAAGCCAACCTCTGGGGCCTGTGCACAGGTTTGCATCTCTGAGTACATCAAAAACTAATTACAAAATTAATTTATCTTTTTGGCCATTGCACATTATAAGCTACTCTTGCTACTTTTCATTGTTATAGCAGTGGAAAAACTCAGATAATAGCAAGTAAAAATGTGCTTTCACTAGGATATCAGACCAATTAAACTCCTTAATATGTAAGATGTTTCTGCAAATCAGCAAGGAGACATGGGTAAACTGTGAAAGGAAACTGTGTTTTGAGGTAAATTTTTATGAAAAGTTAAAAATATAAGCATAGATATTAAAAAGCACATTCAAGAAAATATAGCTTCCATTTGCTATTAAGATGCTTTTCACATAGCAATTATTAGTAAGAATAATTTAGTGAGCTGGGGATACAGCTCAGTGATTGAGTACTTGCCTAGCATGTGCAAGGCCCAGGGTTCAATACCCACCATCCAAAAAATTAGTTAAATTAAGGTCAAATCTGGATAGCACCTTTGTGTCTGTGCTCACTGGTCACTAGTGTAATTTGAGAGTATAAATTAGGAAAAAAATCTGAATGTTAATGATGCTTTCTGCTTTCTAAAATGTACCTGAATTCATGGTCTTATTTTGTCCTCAAAGCTCTAGCAAAGGGGTTGTTATTATAAGTACTTTTCATCAGAAAGGTAAAAGAAACTGTTGTTGTTGTTGTTGTTGTTGTTAGGTGCTTTCAAGTAGGTATCTGACTCATAGTGACCCTACATACAACAGGGGAAACACTATTGTCAGTGCTTCTCTGCTGTTCATAGGGTTTTCAATGGCAGATTGATTATTGGGAGCGGGTTGCTGGGTCCATCTCCCAAGCCTACAGCACCTGGTGTTCCCAGGCAGTCTCCCATCCAAGTACTAACCAGGCCCAGCCTGGTTAAATTCTACATCAGAAATTCTCTAATCTCTCATATGTGATTCTTTATTTTCATTTCCAGGGCTGTTTTTCAATTGTTTCCTTCAAAACAAGTAAACTTACTTATACTAGCATCAGAATATCATCATCTTGCTTTCGCTATCTATGGTTTAATCTATTGGTAGAATTAATCTAATAGAGTTCTCCACGTTACTTTCTATTGTATTTTCTCCTCCTTGCTTAGCTTTCAAGATCTGACAGGGTTATGGCTGCAGTCAAAGGAAACGGACACTTGTTAAAAAAGGATTAATGATAGAATTATCTTTTATCTAGAGCTTATGGTTTTCATACACTCCATAAAATTAGCATGATATAGAAAAGTCATCATTTGATTTTTAGTAAATGATTTTTCCTAAGATCATGCAGCTAGTAAATGATGAAATCAGGGTTTGAAGACAGCTCAGTCTCATATGACAACTATCCTAAGGTATTTATTTCTATATATTATCACATATGATAACAGTTTATCTCTGTTTTACAAATTGTTTTACAAATTAGTAAATTTATATTCAAAGTATGTCAATTGCTCTTTGACTTTAAACCCCGGCTTCTGATTTTAAATTCTAAATACTATGTTCTATGTGTTGATGGCTTTCTACCATGAAACTGGTAAAATGTGTTTGTGATGCATGTTATTCTTTTTATAGCTCACATCACAACAATCCCTTTTTTCACCTGCAATGTCTAGGAGAAAGAAGTATATGCACACTATATGATTTTTGAGGTACTAATTCCTTAAATCAATTTTTTTACTGGTACTTGCTACTACTGGATTAAGAGGAATGGAATGGGTTGATTTTTGATAAATTATGCACAATAGTAATTTTATATAAAATCAAATTTCCCATTCATTTTCTAAATTTGTCTTAAGGATAATGATAATGAAAGAATATACTGGCTATTTAATTTGTATGCAGTTGATATTACATGACCATGGATGCCCTTTGTCTTCCCTTTATGTTTCCTTTAGAACAATTATATAGCTCAAAATACCAACTAAGTCTAAAAAGACATGTGACTTTAGGGTGTTCAAATTCTATTTTGGATAATTTAACATATTTTACAGACATACCTTTTTTTTTCTTCTGTATATTTTTTTTTGTCAAAAATCAATGATATGAGAACAAATCTGCTCTTAAATAAATACAGATGTAATCATACAAAATCATACCTGAGATAATGGAGGCCTATTCTTATACTCTTATGTAAGAAATTCCACGTAAGTATGCTAATTTAAAAAGAGATGATGATGGTAAAATTCAAATAAACATGATTGAGGAGAAAATACAATAGAAAGTAAAGTGGAGAACTCTGTATTAGATTAATTCTACCAATAGATTAAAACACAGATAGCAAAAGCAAGGTGATGATATTCTGATGCTAGTATAAGTAAGTTTACTTGTTTTGAAGGAAACAATTGAAAAACAGCCCTGGAAATGAAAATAAAGAATCACATATGAGAGGTTAGAGAATTTCTGATGTAGAATTTAATCAGATTTGCAACTTAATAAATCAGAAATGCAGCATGAAACAGAAAATGATTGAAGCTTATAGACAGAGTGGCTTGCTGTCTTTTGGAAATCTTCAACAAGTATAGTCAGAGTGTAATTACATTGCTGGAAGTTTCACTGCTGTAATTATAGTTGGTTAGTTTGGGCCTGATTGGGGAAACTATTGCCATTGGCCTTGAATGCCAATTTTGAACCAAGATTCTGTGTTTTATTAATGCTAAAATGTGGGGACTCTTACTCAACCTCTCCCAAGAACTCTAAACCACATAGGAAAAGAGTCTTCAGTGACAAGTAGAAAGTTCATTTTGAGGCTGATGTTTTCTTCTCAAAAAAATTTTTTTAACTTGACCTAGTTTAGCACCCTGAATCAAAGAAGAGCATTTAACTCATTTTTTCTTTCTTTATTATGAAATACCACAGTTATCTCATAACTGGTTTGGGATGATCCCATGCCCCCCTCTAATTAGTACCTTGAATCCTGGTACTGACTGAGTGGGCTAACTAGTGATTTGAAATGTGAGGCTTAAATGTTTGGAGCTCCTCTAGTGGCACGCAGGGGTGGTTTGTTTACTGATGCCTCATTACTGGTACAAAAGTTTAAAAGGCCCTTCTTGGCTGTGTGATTAGTAGACCATAAACGACTATAATAGAGGCACATGCCTGTGGTTGTTAGGTGCTGTCGAGGTGGGTCCGACTCCTAGTGACCTCATGTACAATAGAGGAAACATTACTAGACACTGTGCCATCCTCAGCACTATGTCAGTGTTTCTCTGCTATTTATAAGGTTTTCTATAGCTTATTTTTTGTGAAGGAGTCTCTGGGTCCTTCTCCCAAGCATATATCACCTGGTATTCCCAGGCAGCCTCCCATCCAAGTACTAACCTGGCCTGGCTGTGCTTAGCTTCCCAGATCTGATGAAAGGCATTTGCCTAAGCTCTCCTAAAATCAAAATTCTTATTGCATGCTGAACAATGCCACCCACCAAATATATCTGTGCCTTAATCCATGGAACTTGATGATGTTACCTTATATGGGAAATATTTGCACATGTGATTATATTTAGAGCCTTGAGATGGGGACATGGTCAGGCAATATCAAGATGGGCGTGAAATGTAATCAGGTGTATCCACACAAGAGTGAGGCAGAGGAAGACTGGGCGTACTCAAAAGAAAAGACGGTGATATAAACATGAAGGCAAAGATTGGAGTGATGTAGCCACAGGTACAATACTGCCAGATTCTCTGTGAGAGCTTTCAAGGGGAGCACAGCCTTGCTAAAAGTTTGCTTTTGACCCAGTGATACTGAGTTTGGAATTGTGGCCTCTAGAACTATGATAGAATGACTGTCCGTTGTCTCAAGCTTACGGGTAGTGGTGATTTATTATAGCAGCCATAGGAGACTAATAGAACTTTTTACACACATGTTGGTGGTTGGTGGTCTGAAGACAAAGCACAGCTTTTGTTATTAAGAATTGACCCATGGGAGCTGAACCTAGATGCCCAGCAGACTGTGTTTCTTGGCTTTGCATTATATTCTGTGCCATGTCCTAGAGCTTTTGTGGGCTCAGTAGAGGCTCATGAATGCTTTGTATTCTCTGACCTATGTAATTTTTGAAGTCACAGTGTGAAGACTTTCACAATAATTCTTCACTTGTTAATTTAAGGAATAACTGAGATTTTGTTTCAAAGAAATTAAAAATGAGAAATGTAAAAGTGAGGAACTAAGATGGCTTCCAGGCTATCTCTAGGGTGAGACTGCACAAATACCACAAGCATTAATAGGAGGAAATTATATCTGTGCAATCTGCAGTTGGTAGGGCCCAGCTCTAGGGGAATTACTAAATCAATTGTCATTGTTAGGTGCCATCAAGCTGGGTCCAATTCATAGAGATCCTCATAGGGTTTTCAGTGTCTGATTATTTTGGGATTGCCTCAGGAGTGGATTGCCATGTCCCTCTTCCAGTTTTGTGCTGCTGTAGATCAAACTCAGGGCCTCAGAATGCAGAGTAGCACTCTGCCAACTAAGCTGAACCCCAGCCCCCTTACTAAATCAAAAGTAATAGAAACTCTAGTAGATAGTATATCTTAGTTGCTTTTACCTTTTTGATAAAAATGAAAGTAACTGAGATACAGTCCAAGAATGCTAGAAGCATAATGTTAAGCCCAGCAATTCAGTTTGTAAACCGGTAATAGTACACACACACACACACACACACACACACATACACACAGAGCCAATGGGAGTTGGGTAGATATCTGTTTTGATAAAAATGATTCTTATCATTTCTTATCATCCTAATAATAAATAAAATGATCATACAGATCACAGAGGAAGGAACTAATGATTACTAAAGCATGGAATCCTTTATGTTATAACTCCATTCTGAACCCATACTAACATGGATTTTGCACTTGAGAAAAAAGGAAGCTATTTCTCTTCTACTAAATACTCACAAGTGGAAAAACATGTTCAGTTTTTCTTAGGACCTCACGTAGCTTCAATATTTGCAGGAGTGTGGCAGGGAAATGGCAAGGAAAGAGACAGAGAAGAGATGGAGTAGCTAACCAAATTCCTAATGGATTTCTATCAGAGATTAAGTGATCTGACTGCCACACCAACTTTTCAAACCACAAAGGAACAACTCCAGTATTTTGCTTTACACTAGCCTTGTTGTTGTTAGGAGCCATCAAGTAGAGTTCGACTCATAGAGACCCTCATAGGGTTTTCAATGGATGATTGTTTCAGGATTGATTTGGGAGTGGACTGCCACATCTTTCTCCCATTATTGTGGTGCTGGGGATCGAACCCAGGTCCTCAGAGAGTGAAGAGCAGGCATTCTACCAACTGAGTGAAACCCCAGCCCAATTACACTAGACTTAGTGGAATAAAAATCTTATTATAAGAAATATTTTCTAAATTATTTCTAGAAATAATTCCTATAAAATCAGGTGAGATAAAGCAGAGAATCAGAGTCCAAGTGATGAAAGGAACAAGGTCACTCCTGGCAAAGTAGCTTGTGTTGGTAAATATGAAACAACTGAGGGTTTCTTCAGCTCTAATATATACAGTACGTGGTTGATCTACTCTTGCTAATAAAAATTTAAGGCAATAAAGGTGAAGGGAACAGCAATATTTAAATTAGCAGGATTTTTAAAACAACCATAGAAAGATTCAAGTGAAAGTATGGCTCATATTAGAGTTGTATGAAATATTGTGCTTCTTATCTCCTACCAGAATATATTCTGGGGATGAATTTGGTGTCTGAATAAATATTCTTCCCAAATTTATATCACTGGAAAAAGTGTGCAGTGACAATTTGCTCTTCCTCCAGTTTTAATCAGGCTTGATGGAAACATCTGGAATTACCTAAACTTCCTCAAGTCAACTTAAAATAATTTCAGCTACCTGGGAGCACCAGAACATATTGCTTTTAATTGAAATATAATCTATTAAATGCAGGTGTCTTTGTTGTTGTTGTTAGGTGCTGTAGAGTCCAGTTCCACTCATAGTGACCCTATGTACAGCAGATGGAAACACTTCCTGATTCTGCACCAGGCACATGATCTTATTGATGTTTAAGCCCATTGTTTCAGACACTGTGTCAACCCATCTGGTGAAGGGTTTTCCTCTTTTGCATTGACCTGCCACTCTCCCAAACAGGATGTCTTTCTCTAGGGATTGACCTCTCCTGACTACATGCCCGAAATATGTAAGATGCAGTCTGGCCATTCTTGCTTCCAAAGAGCACTCTGGTTGCACTTCTTCTAGGACAGATCTGTTGGTTCTTTTGGCAGTCCATGATATATTCAATAGACGTCTCCAGCACCATAATTCAAAAGCATCAATTCTCCTGTCTCCCTTGTTCAATGTCCAGCTTTCACAACCATATGATGCGAATGAAAATAACATGGCATGAGTTAGATGCACCTTCGTCTTCAATGTGATATTTACCTTTCAATACTCTAAAGAGATATTTTGCCACAGCTTTTCCTGGAGCAATACATCTTTTAATTTCTTCACTGCTGCTTCCATGGGTGTTGATTATAGAGCCAAGCCAAGCAAAATCTTGGACAATCTCAATCTTTTCTCCATTTATTGTGAAGTTATATACTGACCCAGTTGTAAGGATTTTTGTTTATATTTAGTCTCAACCCATATTGAAGGCTATGATCTTTGATCTTCATCAGTAAATGTTTTAAACCCTCTTCACTTTCAGCAAGCAGAGTTGTGTCATCTGCATAACACAAGTTGTTAATGAGTCTTCCTCCAATCCTGATGCCACGTTCTTCCTCATAAAGTTCAGCTTCTCGGATTATTTGCTCAGCATGTAAATTGAAGAGATATGGTAAAAGTATACAGCCCTGACACACACCTTTCTCAACTTTTAACAAGGCTGTGTTTCTTTGTTGTATTCGAAAAACTGCCTCCTGGTTTATGTACAGATTCCTCATGAGCACAATTAGGTACTTTCGGATTCCCATTTTCCAAAAGTGTTATCCATAATTTGTTATGATCCACACAATTAAATGCCTTTACATAGTCAATAAAACATAGATAGACATCTTTTTGATATTCTCTGTTTTTGGCAAATATCCACCTGACATCAGCAATGATGTCCCTGGTTCCCCATCCTCTTCTGAATCCTGCTCAATTTTCCAGCAATTCCCTGTCTATATACTGCTGCAGTCGCTTTTGAATGATCTTTAGTAGAATTTTGCTTGTGTGTGATATTAATGATATTGTTTGATAGTATCCACATTCAGTTGGATCCTTTTTTGGGAATAGGCACAAATATGGATCTCTTCCAATCAGTTGGTCAGGTAGCTATTTTCCAAATCTGTTGGCAAAAACATGTCAACACCTCCAGTGCTGCATCTGTTTGTTGAAACATCTCTATTGGTATCCCATCAATTCCTGGAGCCTTGTGTTTTGCCAGTTCTTTCAAGGTGGCTTCCACTTCATCCTTCAATACCATTGGTTACTCTTCATATGCAAACTCTTGGAATAGTTGGTCATCTACCAATTCTTTCTTGTATAATGACTCTGTGTATTCCTTCCATCTTCTTTTGATGTTTCCTGCACCATTTAATATTTTCCCTATAGAATCTTCACTACTGCCACTTGAGGCTTGAATTTTTCTTCACTTAAGCTTGAGAAACACAGGGCATGTTCTTCCCTTTTGGTTTTTCTACCTCCAGCTCTTTGCATATGTCATTATAATGTTTGTGTTGTCTTCTTGAGCTGCCTTTTGAAATCTTCTGTTTAGATCCTGAACTTCATTATGTCTTCCATTTACTTTAGTTGGTGGACTTTCAAGGGCAAGGTCCAGCGTATCTTTTGACATGTAATTTGGTCTTTCCTTTCTTTCTTGTGTTTTTGATAACCTTTTGCTTTCTTCTAGAATGATACCTTTTATGTCATGCCACAACTCTTCTGGTCTTCTGTCATTTGTATCTAATGCATTAAATCTATTCTTGAGGTGGTCTCTGAACTCAGGTGGGATATGCTCAAGGTCATACCTTTGCTCTCAAAAACTTGGTCTAATATTCTTCAGTTTCAGTTTGAACTTGCATATGAAAAGTTGATGGTCTGATCCACAATCAGCACCTGGTCTTGTTTTGACATTTCATATAGAGCTTTTCCATTCTCTCTTTCCACATATATAGTCAATTTGATTCCTATATGTTCCATCTGGTGATGTCCATGTGTATAATCACCATCTATGTTGTTGAAAAAAATGTATTTGCAATGAAAAAGTCATTGGTTTTACAAAATTCTATCATGCGATCTCCAGCTTCATTTCTGTCACCAAGACCATATTTTCCAACTACTGAGCCTTCTTCTTTGTTTCCAACCTTTGCATTCCATTCACCAGTGATTATCAGTATGTCTTGATTGCATGTTTGATCTATTTCAGATTGCAGTCACTGGTAGAAATCTTCCCTCTCTTCATTTGTGGCCTTAATGGTGGGTGCATAAATTTGAATAATAGTCATATTAACTGGCCTTCCTTGTAGACTGAAGATGTATGGATATTATTCTATCACTGACAGCATTGTATTTCAGGACAGATCTTGAGATGTCTTTTTTGATGATGAATGCAACCCCATTTCTCTTTAGTTTGTCATTCCCAGCATAGTAGACCATATGTTTATCTGCGTCAAAGTGGCCCATGCCAGTCCATTGTAGCTCACTGATGCCAAGGATATCAATGTTTATGTGCTACATTTCTCTTTTAGCGATTTCTAATTTTCCTAGATTCATACTATGTACATTACATGTTGCAATTATTAATGGATGTTTGCAGGTTTCTCCTAATTTTGAGTCATGCCACATCAGCAGATGGCTGTCCCTGAGGCTTTACTCCATTTCTGTCATCAAGGTAGACTCTACTTTGTGGAGGCAACTCTTCCCCAGTAGTCTTTTGAGTGCCTTCCAACCTGGGGGGCTCATTTTCTGGCACTATATCTGACAGTGTGTGTTTGCTATCCATAGGGTTTTCAATGGCTAGTTGTTTTGGGAGCGGTTTGCCAGTGCCTACTCCCTAGTCTGTCTTAGTCTGGAAGCTCAGCTGAAACCTGTCCACCATGGATGACCCTGAGATACTGGTGGCATAGCTTTCAGCCTCATAACAACACACAGGCCCCCACAGTGCAGCAAACTGACAGACGTGTGGGGGCAGGTGTCTTAGTACTCACAAATTCCTTTTTGTGTAGTCCATTATGAACTGTGAAAAAAATGGATTCTGGAGAAAGACTGCAAGGAAGATTGGTAAGACTTAATAAAAGAATGCCTTCCTCCTCTTGACTAGCACTGGCCATGTTTGGCCTGATGTTAACAATTTGAACTGGGAAACATGCTAGTGGACATTAATTTTCCAAAATTGCTTGGCTAGTGTTGTTTCAATTTCTATGTTGGTGAAAAGATTTGGTTATTTGAATCCATTTGTATTTCCTGTAGGATTGACTTCAGAAGACATGTATTGCTCTACTGCAGGTTGTATACATTATCGTGCTTGTTGCCACAGCTTTAGATTCTATGGTATTGGGAAGTATTATTTGCTTTATTTGGGGGAGAATGTTTATATTTTAGTCTGAAGACAAGGTTGAAACTAAAAATCAAATGCTTAATAGTCATATGGCCATACAGGATATTTAAATAACCCTAATAAAGCACAAAATGAGGAAAAGTTCGAGAAATTTTTGTGCAGCATTTAAAGAAAAGGTGTAAGATAAGAAGAGATATCCCCTAGACAATCAAAAGTAGATTATCATTGTTGCCAATCCAAAAAGCAAAGTAAGCAGATCAAAGATCAGTTAAGTTGATTGGTCTTTGGGTGAATCACTGTCAATGTCGGGTAATTTTATTAACCTTCATTTATAAACATACCAGGGAATAAAAACTGAATTTCTGTGGGGCTTCAAGAAACAGCAGACTTTCTAGAAGCCTCATAGAGTTCCATCACAATAGAGACTTCTGGATCCTTATACTCCCCACATTCACATAATATTGTAAGTCAGCTACATAAAAACTATACTGACTGGGACCCTTAGGAAAAATCCAGGACAGTTATACAATGGTAATTTCTGGGATTTTGAAATAGAATGTTACTTCAACTTGCATTAAGATACACCCTCTTTGAAAAGCAATTATTGGTCTCTCTTTGGGCAACTGTTGCAACTGATTCTATTTGGAAAGTGATAAAATTATTCTGAGATCTGGCCTATTGTTTCTTGGTTTATGTGAGGTGATCATTTCAACAGGAAAGGATACATGCAGAAAAGGTCCCTTAGTTAATGAAATGCTATATTATAGAATATACATGGGACCACTAGAAGTTCCCATGGCCCACGTGAATAGGTGATTGACATGCCCCAAGCACTACTTCAGATCCCCTTCAAGGTTGTCCTAACTACAGAGCTGAATGAGCCCCTACCTTTACTCATTTATCAGATGATGCCAAACATATGTCAATATTTACAGATAGTCCTTCAGTAGTGGAAGGTAGTCAGTCAATCTGGAAAATAACTGCCTGGCTGTAATTTGACTGAAGAGGAACAAAATAAATCCCCTGAATGAGTGGAATTTAGATCAGCAATGCATACAGATAATAATAAAATAATCTTTAAGTGGTTATCATGGGGTCAAAATAGATCCCAGAGTTTAAATTTTGCTACTTTAAAAAAACTCCTAATTATCTCAGGAATGTGTTGTTCTGTATAATTTCATTATGTCAGTACTGAAGGTGAGTGTTGGACATTTGGTGCTGTGGGGTCACACATGAGCCCACACACCAATTACACAGGTAATATATTATCAGCATGACCAGAACAAGACAACACATATACTCAAAAATGTAGTCTTTGCTCAACACTTATTTGTCAGGTTCATTCTTGTACAATTCTTGTATGTAATAAGTGTAGAAACTGCCATTGCCTAAAAACTAAAATATCATTACTATTTTCTATAAGAAATTATTTTCCAAGTCATTTTCCATATATTGTGAGTGATCTCATAAAAACTGTTAATTTTATAATCTTTAAGATCTCTGCATTATAAAATGAAGAGGATTTTTGTTATGTCAGTTTTAATTTGATTTTACTAGATTTTAAAACCAATTACAGTTTTGTTTTGTATGTGCCCCCCAAAATTCCTTAATTTTTTGATAATTACTGTTACATGAATAAATGTCACATTGTTGTTGTTGTTAGGTGCTGTCAAGTCAGGTCCAACTCACAGTGATCCTATGTATAACAGAAACACGCCCCAGTTCTGTGCCAGGCATATGATCTTGCTTGTATTTATGTACATGGTTGTAGCAACTGTATCAATCCATCTAGGTGACCGGCTTCCTTTTTTGTTGTTGTTGTTGACCTGTCACTCTCCCAAAAATGATGGCCTTCTCCAGGGATTGGTCCCTCCTGACAACATGTCCAAAATAATTAAGATGCAGTCTAACCATTCTTACTTCCAAGGAGCAATCTGGTTTGTTCTTTTGGCAGCTTAACTGTTATATTAGAAACTTTTAAAAGATGGCTTAGTTCATATAACAAAATAATTAAACTTTATAAACAAATATCTTAAATAAGTTAGTTTGGGGGTCTTGGATGACCTCATAACCTACATCCATCACTAAATTTGACAATGTTGGTAAGATAGTATATCTTTTATTGATTCTTGACCATTAAGCAGTGAGTTGACATGAAGGTCTAAAAATAAGCTTTGGACTGACTGGAGAATAAAAGGAACTCCAGATGATATGTTCGGTTATGAAGGTCTTTACAGACTTGACAAACATCAACATGAAGCTAGATGGGGCAACCTAATTCCAGGATGTGGCATTTATTCCTCAAATAGAGTTTCTGTCTTAGCTGGATGCTAGAGTTTTAAGGAAGAGTTAATAGGATCTCTCCAAATTGGGCTGGAACTGTACACCCTTATATTGCTTGACCTCAGCTGTCTTGGTTCTGTTCACAGTACTACATTAGACATTATGTGTAATCACCATATATATTTCCCCTGTGAATATGAAGCTGTGCTTTCAATCTCAGCCAAGCAGTATTACTTTCAAGCCAATAACTTCAGTTCTTTTCATGGCTTTTTCCAGTTCTTTCATGTAGAAGCTGTCACTTACCCTCGAGCATAATTCTCTTTACACCGCTTTTAACTTTTCAAATGATATTGTCTCCAGTTTGGAGTTCAGACTTTCAAACTTGAGCCCAGTGTGGGCACATGCCCATAATTCCAGCACTCAGGAGGTTGAGACAGAGGGATCACTAGTTCCAGTCCGGCCTGGACTATTACATAGAGAGACCCTAACTCAAAAAAAGGTGGAAAAAAATGTTTTCAAGCTCAATATTCCATCACACGTGCTTGATATATTGTCCCTTTTTGGTCCACATAGTTCACAAGTATTTTCTTACTAACTGTTTTTATCTGTAACACACATAATATCTTACCTGTACTCCACATGAGTCATTTTCCTATTATTAACAAATTTATATTTGCAAACATATAAACCTAATATAACCACAGTTTAAAACCAGGAAGAAGAACATATCATATTTACAATCTAGGGCTAGTTTGGTGATTAGTGTTGCATCAAAATTAGCATATAATTAGCATGTGAGAATTTTTTATCTTGACAACCTCTGAAGGTGTAAAGTTCATTTAATCTGGAAAAACAAGGACATAATATCGATCTGAAATGTACAGGAAATCTGAGGATTACAGTTCTATCCCCAGCACCTCAAAAATGGGAGAAGGATGTGGAAGTCTACTCCTGAAACAATCAGCCATTGAAAACCTTGTGAGGGTCACTATGAGTCAGACCCTACTTGATGGCACCTAACAACAAGTTTCCTGTATATTTGTAGCAGGTTATATCTCTGTATGTCATAGTCTCTAAGGCTCCTAATCTGTGTTTGAAATAGGAGAATGCTATTTTAAGAAAATGGTAGGGTTTTTTTTTGACAACATTTCCCTCTCTTTCTCATTATAATGGTGAGAGACATTACATCACTGACTGCCACAAGAGAGGGATGCTACCAGAAGTGAAAAAAAATGATGCTTTTGCACTTTATATGCTTATTTTTCAAAGTATAAATCCTTTGGAACAGGTAATTTTTAGGCATAAAATGTGTAGCTTGAAAATAAAAAAGTAGGAATATTTTTGCAAAAAATGAAAAGCATATTCTTAAGCTCAGAAGAAGAGGCAAGATGAGAGACACAAAAGAACCCTCCACCTGACTTGATGGGGACCAAATATCCAGAGGTTCAAGAATACCCAGTGTAAAGTGATAGACAAGAAACAAATCAGCTTCTCTCAACTCAAACTTAGGGTTTGGTGAGGCCTAAGACTCTGAAATAATGATTAAAAAGGTAATTACCTCTTTTATTTTTTCACAAATCAAATTATGTTATTGAATGGAATATTCCTTCTATAATAATAAATGGCATATTTCTTAGATAATAAGATTTAAACAAGAATCCTTACCTATTAGAATAAATAAGTACTCTTGCAGATTTCTCCCCCATTAACCTACAGTATTGGGAGAAGGGCCTGGCAACCCACTCCCAAAAATCACTCCACCATTGCAAATGCTATGAACAGCAGAGAAGCACTGACAATAGTGTTTCGCCTATTGTATGTAGGGTCACTATGAGTCGGATACAGACTTGACAACACCTAACAACAATAACCACCTACAGTAAGAAAAGAAGACACAGAAATTACCTCCTGCTTTATCAAAATGTTATATCTTCACTAGTGCTGATTTACATCTGACCATTGGAAACTTTCTTTTGATGATTTGATTAGAACCTCCGGCATTTCTTCAGTATTTTTGGTCATGCAGTCAGGCTTTTGTCCGCAAGAGGGCACTTTAATGTAAGGTAATCGCTTGTCTGATCTGATTTCAACTCTATGGGCAAAATGGTTAATTTCACTGAGGCTTTCAATGTGACATATTCCATATGTAGTATCTGCACTCTTTCCAGTATATCTATGAAAACTAGAGTTCTCACTGTATAAAATGTAAAATTTTATTCTACATTGATAAGTCCCATTCTTCCTGTTTTTCTTTTATCAGTTTCTTTATTAAAATTGGCCTTCTTTTTGGATGGTCAAGAATTTCATGAATGCTATCCTTCTGAAAATAGTAGGTAAAATTTAAAGAGCAAGACCCAGTTGATTCTACGAGATTATTTCCCACAGTGTTTTGTAGTTTTACAGTGATTTTAATAAAATAGGTGTTAGGTGTAATATTCAAGTCAATTTACAAATTCTCTGTTGAGAAACTCCTGTACACTCAACAATTCAGAACAATGAAGGTATTGGAATACGTTTCAGCACTCTCAGAGCCAAGTCCGTGGTAACTGCTGTTAAAAAGGCAACAACTAGACAGCCTTAGGTTTAAGCAAATATAAGGAAGAACAAGGATGGAAATAGAATGACATAAAATTTCACACTCTACTTCATAGCATTTTACAAGAATGTAGCCCTCAAAAGAAGAATACTCTCAGAAAAGAAGAGAAAATATCTCCTTTACAAGTAAATTGAAACAAAAAGTAGACTCTCACTTTCTGAGGGAGGTGTTAGAGGTGCATAATTCTGAAATGGATACTTATTCTTCTTAAATGTTTTGAACTTGACTTTCATGATAAAAGTATTCTACTTATTAAGCATTGTATTTAATTTTATTTTGTTATTCATTTTTAAAATTAACAGATAAAATTGTATCATTCATCATGCACACCATATTGTTCTGAAGTATATCAATAATGTAGAATAACTTAAAGATGGCTAATTAACATATACATTATCTCACATAGTTATTGGTGTTGTGATGAGAATACTTTGCATCCACTTTTTATAATCTTTTACAAGAAATCAATAGTTGTAACTATAGCCACAATGGTATATAATAGAGCTCTTGAACTTATTTCTCCTTTTTTAATGAAATTTTGTGCCTTTGGACAAACATCTTCCTAAAGTACCTGCCCACAACCATGCCTCTCTTGGTAACCACCATTCTACTCTATATTTCCATGATATCAACTTTTTCAACCCTACATGAGGAAGATCATATGATGTTTGTCTTTGTTTGCCTAGCTTATTTCATTTAAGGTAAATCTCTTCCAGGTTCATCCATGTTGTCCCTAATGACAGGATATCATTTTTATGGCTGTGTAGTATTCCACTGTGTGTGTATCTCACATTTTCTTTATCCATGGATCCACTAATAGCTTGATTCCAAATCTTGTCTATTATGAATAATATGCAGTAAACAGATGTGAAAATCCCTTTGTCATACTTATTTCATTTTCTTTTGATATGTACCCAGTAGTGAGATTGTTGGATCATAAGTTAGATCCATTTTTAATATTTTGAACAACTTCTATATTGTTTTCTGTAATGCCTGTATTAATGTATGTTCACATCAACAGTGTGCAAGGGCTTTTTTCCATATCATCACCAGCACTTGATATGTTTCATCTTCTTGTTGTTGTTGTTAGGTGCCGTCGAGTCGAGTCTGACTCATAGCAACCCTTATAGGGTTTTCAATGGCTGACTGTTTTGGGATTGCCTTGGGAGTGGGTTGCCACGTCCTTCTCCCATTTTGGGATGCTGGGAATCGAACTCGGGACCTCAGAGACTGCAGAGCAGAGCTCTACCAACTGAGCTAAATCCCAGCCCTTCATCTTCTTAATAATAGCAATTCTCGTAAAGTGCAGATGAGAGGTAATATCTCACTCTGTTTTTGACTTGCAATTCCCTGATGATTAGTATGTTTGTTGAACCATTATATCGTGGACCTTTATTTGCTGGAATATTGCTTATTACTTATTCATCCCCTGAATCATTATTATTCTGTTCAAATTTTCTATTCCTTAAGATTCAGTTTTGGTAGGCTTTAAGTGTCAAGTCATCTCTCTATTTCCTCAAGGTTTTTCAATTCATTGCTGTATAATTGTTCATAGTATTCTCTTATGATCTTGTGTATTTCTGTTGCATCAGTCATCATCCTTTCATTTTTTATTTCTGATTTTACTTATGTTAATCTTCTCATTTTGTCTTGTTAAAGATTGGTCCAATTTCTTTATCCTTTCAAAAAAACAACTCTTAGTTTTATCCTCAGTCTTAGTTCAGGTTTTATGTAGTCCTAAGTAAGATATTTAGTAATAAAAGAAGTAATCAACCTACACAACTTGAAAGAAAATAAAATTATGAAAATTATTCATAAAATTTGAAGATTATATTTACAACAGAGTATCTATCTTATTTGCCAGTCTTAGAACTGAGAACCTGGAGAAAAATATTTTATGAGGAAATGCTTTCCATTTAGGCCTGCAGCCATAGCCCTGTGGCATCCGATCCCGTCAGATCTCGGAAGCTAAGCAGGGTTGGGCCTGCTTAGTACCTGGATGGGAGACCGCCTGGGAACACCAGAAGCTGTAGGCTTGGGAGAAGGACCTGGCAACCCCCTCCCAAAAATCAATCTGCCATTGAAAACCCTATGAACAGCAGAGAAGCACTGACAATAGTGTTTCCCCTGTTGTACAGAGGGTCGCTATCAGTCGGATACCGACTCGACGGCACCCAACAACAACAGCTTTCCATTTGATATAATTTTTTATAGGACCTTTGTCTAACATTATGCTACATTTTTATATAAATTTAATATACCAAAAATCAGTGTGCCATGTAATTAGGTTTACCTAATTTTCCATTCCAAAATCAACTATTTTATTTTATTGATGATGATGATGATGATGATGATGATGATGATGATGATGATGATGGAAGGATTGAAAGCAGGACCTAGCTCACTGTCTTTATTATTAAAGTTAACATCCAAGTTTTAAAGTATCTACTCTATATTGAGCCTGCAGCCGTAGCCCTGTGGCATCCGATCCCGTCAGATCTCGGAAGCTAAGCAGGGTCAGGCCTGGTTAGTACCTGGATGGGAGACCGCCTGGGAACACCAGAAGCCGTAGGCTTGGGAGAAGGACCTGGTAACCCCCTCCCAAAAATCAATCTGCCATTGAAAACCCTATGAACAGCAGAGAAGCACTGACAATAGTGTTTCCCCTGTTGTACAGAGGGTCGCTATGAGTCGGATACTGACTTGATGGCACCTAACAACAACAACAACAACAACTCTATATTGAAACTATAGGTTACAATAAAATTGAAATAATAAAGTGTAGTTTGGCTAGATTTTCTTGGTGGTTCATGAGAAAAATAGGAAAACATTGCTACTAGTTGTATGAAATCCCTGGTTATCAAAATATACTTGGGCCCACTACATAAATTAGTGTGTACTCAAGTACAACTATTAGACTTTTTGCCTAGGCCCAGTAGGAATTACAAGGCAATAAAAATTATAGTAATGTACAGAATCTGAGTTGATATTTTTCATCTCAATAGGTGATGTTGCATAGAACTGATACAGAGATCCAAGTCTACGGGCTATCGTTATTACTTTCTGGCAGCAGAAAAGTTCCAGTAAGAACTTTTTACAGAAATAAGTTTTCTAAATACTAAAAGTAAGAAATATACATAAATAAATAATTAGTTGCCATGTGACACACCCTGTGCATCCTCCTTTAAAAATGTGGCTAAAAACTACTCAAGAGGATATGGCCAAGATGGAACCAGCAGACTTCACTGGAGGAGAGATATGAAAAAGAAAGCATCCTGGAGCTCATGCATAAGGAACACAGGAAAAATCCAAAGCAAATAAAATATATAAGCATATACTCATTACAATTACTTACACTTCACTCAGTAGTTTGCTCAACAAGTATATGACTCCAAAATTAATTGCTTTGGACATTAAAAACTGACATTGTGGCTTCTTGACCCAT
>VMDO01028564.1:0-23766 GCA_007922755.1 Pedetes capensis
ATAGGGTTTTCAATGGCTAGTTGTTTCGGGAGTGGCTCACCAGGTCCTACTCCCTACTCTGTCTTAGTCTGGAAGCTCAACTGAAAACCTGTCCACCATGGGTAACCTTGCTTATGTCCAAGGTACCAGTGGCAGAGCTCTCAGCCTCATCGCAACACACAAGCCCCCACAGTGCGGCAAACTGACAGACGTGTGGGGGATGTTCATGGATAGGTTGACTAAATAATGTTGAAATGAAAATTCTTCCCAACTTCATCTACAGATTCAATGCAATCACAATCAAAATCCCAGCAAGAGGCTGGACATGGTGCCACACACCTTTAATCCAGCACTTAGGTGGCTGAGGCAGGAAGATCACAAATATGAAGCTAATCTAGGGTACAGTGAGTTCAAAGCCAGTCTGGGCTACATAGTGAGACTTTGGCTCAAAAAAATCCCAGCAAGTTATTTTTTGGATATTGACAATTTGATTCTAAAGTGTATATTGAGAGGCAAAAGACTCAGAGTAACCAAAATAATAATGAAAGTGAACAGAATCTGAATGTTCACACAACCTGATTTCAAGACTTACTATAAGGCTACGGTAATAAGATAGTATGGTATTGGCAAAAGATTAGAGAAATTGGGCAATGGAACAGAACAGAGACCCCAGAAATATATCTACATATATCCTGATAAATGAGTAAAAGCATTACAATGAAGAAAATATAGTCTTTTCAACAAAAGATGCTGGAACAACTGGACACCCACATAGAAAAACATTAATCTAGATACAGATAGTTTTTCCTTTTGGTTTTTTAAAACAGGGTCTCACTAATAGACCAGGGTGCCTTCAAACTCATAATCCTCCTGCTTTAGACTCTTGAGTACTGGGATAATAAGCATGTCCACTTATAAAATCTGGCTCTAAGCCAGATTTTATAACCCTCACAAAAATTAACCCAAAATAGATTCGAGATTTAAATGTAAAACAAAAAATATGAAATTCCTGGAAAGTAAGAGAGGTGGATATGTAGATGACTTTGGATTTGGAGATGATAGTTTTAGATACAACACAAAGGCATGATCCATGAAAGAAATAATTAAGTTGGATTTATTAAATTTAAAAATGTCTGCTCTAGCCAGGCACAGTGCCACACACCTGTAATACCAGCTACTTGGGAGGCAGAGGCACGAGGATCACAGGTTCGAGGCCAGAGGCACCCTGCATAATTTAGCAAGGCCCTGTCTCAATTTTAAAAATATAAAAAAGGGGCTGAAGGTGTAGTTCAATGACAGAGCACTTCACACTATGCTTGAGGTCCTGGGTTCAGCTCCCCAGTACCAAAAACTTAAAATTTTTAAAAAATTTAAAGTCTGCTCTGGGAAAGATATAATCAAGAGAATGAAAACAGAAGCCAAAAACTGTGAGGAAATATTCACAAATAATGTATTTACTTAAGGACTGTTACCCAAAATATACAAAGAACTCTAAAAACTTAACAGTAAGTATGGTGTAGCAGGTTTCTCTGGGTTGGACATGAACATTGCCATCTTGATACAGAGCACCAGGAATGACCGACCTCAGAGACCTTGCCCCCATGGCCAAGGCAACAATATAAGCAGAACTATACAACAAGGCACCTGCAGCCATACCACTGTGGCATCTGATCCCATCAGATCTCAGAAGCTAAGCAGGGTCGGGCCTGATTAGTACTTGGATGGGAGACTACCTGGGAACACCAGGTGCTGTAGGCTTGGGAGAAGGACCCAACAACATACTCCTAAAGAATAATCAGCTACTGAAAACCCTATAAATAGCAGGGAAGCACTAATAATAGTGTTTTGCCTGTTGTATGTAGGCTCGCTATGAGTCAGACACCAACCTGATAGCACCTAACAACAATACAACATGGCTAGGTCTATTGTAATGGTAATAGAGCTATCAGTATTCCTATTGGAGGAAGCGGGAAGGGAAGGTCACAAGACCCTCCCTGGAAGGACCCCACAAGACCTTCCTCAGAGGTGCCAATTACTAGCTACTCTGGTCCCAGCTTCATGTGATGTTTATAAGAAATGAAGGATTGCCTGAGTGCAGGACCTCACAGTGTGGTAGGAACTTCTCACAAAGGATTCTTCCTGATGGTGGACCTGTATAAAGGCTGTCCATGAGTCACCCACACCCCTTAAGACATCCCAATAATCACATGATTCATGAAGTCTAAGTTATTGTTCCTTTGGTTTTGAGGCAAGATAGAAAGATATGGAAGTTTGGGAGACATGGAAAGGGAAAGTGCTTTCACCCAGGATCCGGTTTGAATTTCACCAGCTGGGAGTTGAGAACTTTGACACAGCCACCAAGAAGATTGTTGTGATGACTGCTTGCATAGAGACATTATTTTTAAAAGACATTTTAAATAATGAAAATGTTAAAATAGCAGTAAGTCATGCTTGAAGTAAAAAATGTATATAACCTTCAAGCTGTTTTCCCCTCTGTAATTCTGTGCTTCTTTGAGACATGCTGGGGGCAACTCACTGTTGATTCTTTTCTTAAACAGATGCAATGTATAATCTCATTTTACTAAAGGGATGTTCCTCCAATAAAAAAAAACTAAACAGTGGAACTTCTTTTCATCTTATTGGCACATCCCCACCCTATGATGGGCCTTTCTAGGCTCTTGTCACACTAGGCCCCCAGAGCTAGGCACACAGAACTGACATCACACAGGACATGCCCTAGGTTAAAAAAAACTAGAGGGAACATGTGTACCATCCTCTTTTGCCTTTCAGCACTTTGCTCCCTTAGTAAATTCTCTGTGTCTTAGATGCCTATCTCAATCTCAGTCTGTCTCTCTCTCTCTCTCTCTCTCTCTCTCTCTCTCTCTCTCTCTCTCCTCTGCCCACATGCATTCTAAAGTGTGGACTTTATAAACTGTATAACTTTGTTTCACTCTCTCTAGTTTGTCCTGAAATTCTTTTCTGCAATGAAGGCAGGAACCCAGCTTAACCTGAGCAAAGGGCTCAATTAGTGGAATTCTTCAGGCTAGTAGGCCATGCTGAGCTGTACTTCTCTGCTGTGCCACCAGGGACAGTTTGTGTCCCTTTGGCTTTCATGGAACAATAAGAAAATGCACAAACTGATGAAAAAGTGGGCCAAAGACTTTAAAAGATGCCTTACCAAAGGAGATATAAAGATGTCAAATAAGTATATGAAAGGATATTCTATATCATACATCACCTGAGAAATGCAAATTAAAGCAACCAGATACCACTGTATATCTATTAGAATATGCAAAATACAGAACATTAACACCACCAAATGCTAGTATACAATTGAAGCAACAGAAACTCTCATTCATTTCTCATGGGAATGTAAAACAATATAGTCACTTTGGAAAACAGTTTATTAGTTTCTTACCAACCTAAACATCTTTTTACCTTATTATCCGGAAATCATACTCCCTGGTATCTACCCAAATTAGTAGAAAACTTATATTGACATAAAATCCTGCACATGAATGTTCACAGCAGCTTTATTCATACTTGCTAAAACTTGGAAGCAACCAAGATGTCCTAGAGTAAGCAGGTGAATGAATAAGTAAACTATGGTATATCTAGATAATAAAATACTATTTTGTTTTATTTTCTTTTGTTTGTAGTGCGGAGGATTGAACTCAAGCACTACAATATTATCAAGCTACAAAAATATAATTAACTATCAAGTCCTGAAAACACGTAGAGAAAATTTAAATGTATATTAGTAAGTGAAAGAAGCCAATCTGAAAAGGGTATGTACTGTGATACAACCACATTGAAGGAGATTCTAAAGAACCCCTTCCCTTCTCTACTTCTCCAAAATTTTCATAGATGTTAGTTTCCAGTTTTATAAGTAACTCATGGTCTTTGTTTTCCATGTTGTTGTTAGGTGCCGTCGAGTCGGTATCCGACTCATAGCAACCCTCATAGGGTTTTCAATGGCTGACTGTTTTGGGATTGCCTTGGGAGTGGATTGCCAGGCCCTTCTCCCATTTTTGCGGTGCTGGGAATCGAACTCGGGACCTCAGAGACTGCAGCGCAGCGCTCTACCCACTGAGCCAAATCCCAGCTTGCTTTTCATAGCTGGTAATTATTTACAATGTTGCCTCAATCTTTGTAGGCTCCTGTTTAAACGATTTCCGTTACAACTAGATTTATAAATGTTAGTGACTTATGAATTCCTGTTCTTGCTTCTTATGGATGAATTTGTGACTTTGTGACTATTAACTTTGCAAGTCCCTGCTCCCTTTCTCAAGTTACTGAATTGCTAACTATATAAAAGCCTCCCTTCTGTTCTCCTACCCAAAAGACTAATCATAGGAATGCATTCCTCCTGTGTCACCAGGAAATTAGGTCACCAGGTTACCAGCTGTAGTTGTGGCATCTATAATTATGCCTTCCTGAGCTATGTATCATTTGCCCCGAAAGCCCACCCACCAAAGGGGTTTTCCCAAGGGGCTTTCTTTGTCTGTTGTCATGCCCTTTTCCTCTGTTATCCCACCCCTTTTCATTGAGCCTTATAAAAGGTTAAGCTTCTCTTTGTCCCTTGCTCAGCTCTCTGGAGATTTCTCAAGCTGGGTCATTGCTAGCAATTAAATAATACATCCCTCTGAAGATTAATAATTGCTCTGGGGTCTCTTTCTCATGATTCCTGCTATAATATGACATTCTGGAAAAGGCAAAACTATGGAGATCATAAAAATATCAGTGGTTCCCAGGGGTCATGGTGAAGACTGGGCTAAATGGATACAGCACAGAAGATATGGTAATAAAATTATTGCATGACACAATAAATGTGAATACATGTCCTTATAAAGTTGTTCGAACCCATAAAATGTATAATATAATGGGTGAACTCTTTTTTTTGCCATGCTAGGGATTGAACCTAGAGCCTTGGGCATACTAGACAAGTGCTCTACCACTGAGCTACTTCCCCAGCCTACAAAGAGTAAGCTCTAACATAAACTATGGACTTTGGGTAATAATGATGTGTCTATGAAGATTCATAAGTTGTAACAAGGTGCTTAACAGCAGGGAGAGTGAGTCCAAGAGGAGGGAGCAGCAAACCATGATCCTTTTGTGTTAGCATATAAAATAATTTATACCTGACACAGAAGTTATAGTAAAGGATATAGACAGAGTTTATTAAAAGAGTGCACCTTTGAGAAGTGAAGGTGGACAACAGAGAAGAGCTATTGCACAGATATAAGGTCAAATGTAATTTTTATTGTGGAAATTGAGTCTTTGGGAGAAGGGAGAAACACTTTATATCTGAAGTCTTTGTTTCAGATGGGTTAATAGGAGAGGGAGCAAAGATGGTGGAGTGAGGCAGTCAGCAGCAGGCTAGCTTCTGGGCCAAGGGCCAGCCAGACCCCAGGAAGCTGAGCAGATCTCCTGGACCCTAGAGGAAACTTAGCACCCAGGAAGAACATCTTCCTGATCATAGGTGCTTTTATGTTCATCTCAAAACAAAATTCTGGTCTCAGGACTTGGCAAGAATCTCTATGTTGTCTTCGTTAGTAGGTAGTTCTGCTTCTTTTATCCAGCCACTTTCCTTATGAGGTGTGGATGTCTTTCTACATTACCTGCATGGTCTGAAGTGTTAAAGGCTGCTTTTCTTTTGTTCTCTCTCTCAAACTCAACACAGAAAAGCATTTAAGATGCAGTTGTTCTGCTAACTTCTCCAGGAAGAAGAAAGCAACTGACATGAGTCTTTTGCTGGAGTTTGCTTAATTATAAAGAACTTATTTTGTAAGCTGAAGGATGATGTTTAATTTGAAGCAGGTGCTTAGGTTGTGGTGTTTGTGAATTCTTTCCTTTTTGTTCCAAACAAGAATACCAAATAAATAGCAAGTACAGATGACTTAAGGGTTTTTAAAAATGTCTTCCAGTTTTGGCCACTATTACAATAAACACAGTTAAGACTACAGCAGTAAATTCCAACAGTTCATTATAATTTCAAATGAAAGAGATGTAAAAAACCTACATATATCTAAACCTTGGCTCATCTTGTGACATAAATTTACTGGACATGAACAAAGGTTTGATTTTGCAGTTAAACCTTTGATGAAGAAGCATAAAGATAACAAGGTAGAGTTCATATATGAATAAACCATCACAGTTTTGTGCAGATACATATCTTTACATGTGTAAATCCACATTTTCAGATGAAAGGAGGGATTTTCTTCTTGGAGAAGGAAGCAGTTGTTGACTTTTAAAGAAGGCTTTGGACATTTGGCATTTTTAACTCTTATTCTTGTAAGGAAAGAGCAGATTGTTCAGCAGCTAACCCTGTGAATGTATGCTTGCATGGAATTGAGAGTGGTAAAAGAAAACAATACAGGCCAGGTGTTGTGATGCACACAACAGTATGCATGAGGCAGAAGCAGGAGGATCATAGGTTTGAGGCCAGCATGGGCTACATATGGAAACACTTTCTAAAATAGAATAGAATAGAATTTTTTAAAAAAGAAACACAGTTAAAAACAGTTTTGAGTCCAGTGGTAGAACCCTGTTCACCTCCCTAAGATAAGAAGTTGTTCTATTACAACTTCACCCTTTTTTGTGGAATCATACATAGCTTATGAACTTTGTTTTTGATGTGGCTAAGGCTGGAAGAAAAGTGGCATATGTGGTTTTACAGTTAAAAAGATATGATAGACCCTATAGTATAACCTGTCTTTAACATTGGACATAGAAACAGTAGAAAGGAAAAAATGAGAATAATTTCCCCATAAATCCTTCTGAGAAAAAGAAGCAAAAATGTCTTATGTAGCATTATCTGACTTCTTGGTGTTTTGTATTATACAGTTCTTTTTTTTACAAAAGCATAAATAACTCTTTCCTTCCACTCAAGATAGGTATTTGAATATTTATTTTTGTAGATGACAAATATAATATTAGGCTGAAAGGCTGAAATTCAGGTAACTTTTCCCCATTGGAATTGAACTTTATCATCAGAGGATGGCCCTCAGAAGGAATTATTTCCAATCCCTTGGTCACTAAATATTTAGAAGAAATTCAGGATCTGAGAAAAAACTCAAAAAAATAGTTCCAATAAGAAGTATTAGTTCACTGTAGATTTAAAAGACATTCAAGGTCTGAAACAAAACTTCAAAAAAAATAATTGCAAGAAGAAATAATAGATTTTCCTTTTATCCCCTTACCCGTTATAGAATGATGAACAGACTATAGTGGAAACCTGTCCTTGCTTCCAGATGAACAGAGGACCACTGTATGAGGTGTCAGATTTTTATGAAAGATAAGTGAACCCTTTATGATTCTTTGTGAGCAGAATATTTTAAACTTGTTAGATGAAATTAAGAGCAGGTCAGATCATCTTTGTTTGTTGAATGGGTTGGCCAGGGCCATAGATGCTGCAATGCTAGGAACACAGAACAGACCTGCCAAAATTTGAGGATCATAGAAATGACCAAAAATAGGAAATGAATTTTACTCAGCAATAAAAACAAACAAACTATTGATACACACAGACACATAGATGAATCACAAAATTGTGCTAAGCAAAAGAAGCCAGACCAATAAAGCATTCTATTTATTCTATTTATGATTCTATTTATATAAAAAAACTAGAAAAGGCAAACTAATCTATAATGACAGAGAACAAATTGGTGGCTGCCTGTGTATGAGAGACAAAGAGGAGGAAAGAAAGAGAGAAAAAATTAGGATGGATTATGGAAAGATTCATAACCTTGATCGTTAATAATGGGTTTGTGGGTATATGCATGTGCCAGAACTCATCAAACCATGTAACGTAAATGTGTATGATTTTTTATACCTCAATAAAGCTGTTTTGTAAATGCCAATTTTGTGAAAGATAAGTGCAGGGTAAAATAGACTAAAGAGACAGGACACCAAACTGCAAAGTGTAGTCCTGAACTGAATCCTGGACTAGAGGGAAAAAGTTAATGCTATAAAGTATATTAGTGGGACATTTGACAAAATTAGAATATGGGCTGTAGATTAAAGTATTTATCAATGCTAAATTTCCTAAATTTGGTCACTGTACTATATTTATAAAGGAGAATATCTTATTCCTAAGAAATACACCCTGGTGTATTAAGCAGGAAAAGTACATGATGTGTATCCTTCTCTCAAATGGTTCATAAAATTAATATTATGTTTATTAAAGATGATAGACAATATATGAAAATCTCAACTCAATCAGAAAAAGCATTTGATAAAATCTAACAATCATGAATGATAAAAAGTCACCCTAGAAACAGACAGGAATTTCCTCAATATGATAAAGGCCAGAGATGAAAAACTCACAGCTAACATCACACTCAGTGGTGAAAGAATGAAAACTTTTCCTCTAAGAAGAATGCCAGCCTTCACTACTTTAACCTAGTACTGGAAATTATAGGTGAAACAATGGGACAAAAAATAAAAATCATCTAGATTGGAAAGGAAGAAGTAAAATAATTGCTATTAGCAAGTGACATGACCTTAGATGTAGAATATCCAAAAGAATCCTCACCAAAAAAGGAAAAATTGATGGGATTAATAAATGAATACACCAAAGATGTAGGATATGAAACCAACTCACAAAAATCACTTGTACTTCTACACACCAGCAACGCACAATCTAAAATGAAAATTAAGAACATAATTCCACTTATAATATTATCAATGAGAATAAAATATTTAGGAATAAATTTATTCATAGAAGTACAGATATATATTGAAGACTACAAAACATTGCTAAAAGAAATTAAGGAAACCCTAAATAAATAGTATAAATAAAGAGATGTACAGGTTCAATGCAATCCCTATCAAAACTGCAATAGCCATATCAAAAGACTTGCAAATAAAAACCACATGATCATCTCAATCGATGATGAGAAAGCCTTCAACAAAGTGCAACACATTTTCATGATAAAAACCCTGGAGAAGATAGGCATAACAGGAGAATATCTTAAGATCATAAAGGCCATTTATGACAGACCTACAGCCAATATCATATTAAATGGAGAAAAATTGAAACCATTTCCTCTAAGATTAGGAACAAGACAAGGATGTGCACTCTCTCCTATCTTATTTAACATTGTGATTGAAGTCCTAACCAGAACAATCAGACTAGAGAAAGAAATCAAAGAGATACAGATAGGCCAAGAAGAGGTCAAATTATCCTTATTCGTGGATGACATGATACTTTACCTAAAGGACTCCAAAAATTCCTCTAGAAAACTTTTAGACCTAATTAACTCCTTTAGGAAAGTGGCAGGATACAAAATTAACACTCAAAAATCAGTAGCCTTCCTTTGCACCAAATGTGAGCAGGAAGAGAAGGAAATTAAGACTACAATCCCTTTCACACTAGCCCACCAAAAACTTAAATACTTAGGAATCAATTTAGCTAAAGATCTTGAAGATCTATACAAGGAAAACTTGAAAACATTAAAGAAAGAAATCACAGAGGAACTAGAAGGTGGAAAGACCTCCCTTGCTCATGGATTGTGAGAATCAATAAGGCAAAAATGGCTATACTACCAAAAGCAATCTACAGATTTAATGCAATCCCCCTTAAAATTCCAATGATATACTTTACACAAATAGAAAAATGATCCAAAAATTCATATGGAAACACAAAAGACTACGTATAGCCAAAACACTCTTAAGCTGCAAAACTGGTGCAGACAGGATCACAATCCCTGACTCTAAACTATATTACAGGGCTGTAGTAGCAAAAATAGCTTGATACTGGCACAAAAATAAGCCTGAAGACCAGTGGAACAGAATTAAGAACCCAGAGATACATCAACACATCTATAGCCACCTGATCTTTGACAAAGGAGCAAAGCAGGCATACTGGAGAAAGGATAACCTCTTCAACAAATGGTTCTGGGAAACTTGGATTTCCACCTACAGAAAAATGAAAACAGACCCACACCTCTCAATATGCATGACAGTTAACTTAAAATGGATAAATGACCACAACATAAAATCAGAAACCTTAAAATTACTAGAAGAAAAGATAGGCAATATGCTCCAACATATAGGCATAAGAAAGCATTTCCTTAATAATTGCTCAGGAAATTAGAACAAGAGTATATATGGGGTCACATGAAATTAAAAAGCTTCTGTTCAGCAAAGGAAACAATCAATAGAGTTAAGGAAGACCCCGCTGACTGGAAGAAAATCTTTGCATCCTACACATCTGACAGAGGACTAATTTCCAGAATTTAAAAGAACTCAAGATAGCAACTCTCAAGACAATAAGACACAAGTGGGCAAAGGAACCAAATAGTTCTCAAATGAAGAAGTTTGAAATGCCATGAAACACATGAAAAATGTTCAATATCCCTAGCCATTAGGGAAATGCAAATCAAAACAAAACTGAGATTCCACTTTACTCCAATGAGAATGACCAAGATCAGTAAAACAAATAACAACAAATGCTGGTAAGGTTGTGGAGAAAAGAGAACCCTTTACACTGTTGGTTGGGTTGTAAATTGGTTCAACCACTTTCTAAATCAATATGGAGATACCTCAGAAAACTAAAAATAGAACTGCCATATGACCCAGTTATACCACTACTGGGAATGTATCCAAAGGGAGACAAGTCATCATATCACAGAGACACCTGCGTCTCCATATTCAGTGAAGCACTTTTCACAATAGCAAGGATATGGAATCAACCACGGTACCCATCAACAGAAGAATGGATAAAAAATTATGGTACAAATATACAATGCAACGCTACTCAGCAATTTAAAAAAAAATGAAATGTCATTTGCATCAAAATGGAGGGGATTGGAGATCACCACCTTAAGTGAATGAACACAAGCCCAAAAAGAGAAATACCATATGTTCTCACTCATATGTGGATGCTAAATCATACCTAAAGGAAAGAAAAAATACTATACATAAAATGAAATACATAAAGTGCACAATTTAACTTAGTGTAGAAGGGATAATTTAAGGAGTGGAAAGAAGGAGGGACAGATCTAGCAGAGAGAAGCAAAGACTGGAGAAGATGGGATGGGGAGGAAGGTCAATGAGGAGGGATGAAATGGGAGAGGTCAATCTCAATGTAAATAGCACAACTTCATGAATATGTTGGAAAATAGGGGAAGATAACCCAAATAAGTATGAGTTTAACTACAAACTAACCATAAGGCTCCACAAACTTGGTGAGTTGATGAAAGTGTTGCTAGAAGTGATTAAAGGATGCATAATAATGCATTGCAGTATTAGTCTGTACCCCATCATTATTTACTAATAAAGGAAAAAATAGCTTTTTCAGAAATATAAAAAAGCATTCTAAAATTCATATGGAATTTCAAGAGACTCACAACAGCCAAAATGAACTTCAAAAAGAATAAAGTTGGAAGTCTCACCCTTCTCTCTTTCAAATGTACAGTACTACAAGGGTACAAAGCAGAACACTGCGCTATTGGTATAAGGATACACATAGACCAAAGGAATAGAATTGAAAGCACAAAAATCAACCCTCATGTATATGGTCAAATGATTTGTGTGTGTGTGTTTGGTACTGGGAGTTGAACCCAGGGCCTCATGCTTACATGCTTTGGAAGTGCTGGACCACTGAGCTGCTGCCTCTAGTCCATTTTTTTACTTTTTGTGACAGGGTCTCCTAAATTACACACACTGCCTCCAGTCTCGAACTTGCAATCCTCCTGCCTCTGCCTCCTGAGCCGCTGGGATTACAGTTGTGAGCCACCACACCCGGCTGGTCAAACGATTTTTCACAAGGGTACAGAGATCATTCAACGGAGATAAATCAGTCTTATTTTAACAAAATATGCTAGAACTGGATATTCACATACAAAAGAATGAGGTTGGATCCTTACCTTCCACCATACACAAAAATTAAATCAAAATGCATCAAAGACTTTAATTTAAAAGCTAAAGCAGTAAAACTCTGAGAAGAAAATCTTCATGTCCTTGGATCTAGCAATAGTTCTTTACATATAACACCAAAACCACAGACAACAAAAGAAAAATAGATATACTGAATCGCATCAAAATTAAACACTTGTAAATCAAAGTGTTAGGAAGGTTAGCTTAGGTAGGGTAGCTTAGACATTAATAGGCAAAATGGAAGTGATGGGAAGATGTTGGTCAAAGGGTACAAAGTTTCAGTTAGGCAGTATTAATAAATTCTATAGATCAATTGTACAGCATCGTAACAACAGTTGATAATGTACTGTATACTTAAAAACTGCTTTAAAAATTAATCTGAAATGTTTCTCCACAACAAATAATAAATATGTTATGTGATTAATATATGAATTAGCTTGATTGTGGAATTCTGTCCACACTGACTATATGTAACAAAAAATCACATTGAGCCAGGGATGGTGGCAAACGTCTATAATTCCAGTGCTTGGGGGAGCAGAGGCAGGAGGATTGCGAGTTCAAGACTAGCCTGAGCTACATAGTGCAATCCTGTTTCAAAAAAAAATCTCATGAAGCCGTGGTGTGCCTTATTGACAAACTGCTTGTCTAGCTCTGGGTTCTATCCCCAGCACTGCAAAAAAAAAATCACATTATATGTTACAAATATATACAATTTTCATCAGTTATATCTCAATAAAACTAGAAAAAACAGAAAAAAATAATATGTGGTAAAAGGGGGATGAGAAATTAGATTTTCAATAGTCTCAAAGTATCACCCCACAAAATACTTAAAAATATCAAAGGGAAAAATGCTAAGTTTACAGTGCAAAAACCTGAAAGATACCATCTTAAGTGTTCAATATTAACATAGGCAGTAATAGGATAACTTAATCTTGTATGCCAGGGAACCCCAACCCCAGCAACAAACTGGCATGACTATTAGGAACTTGGCCACACAGCAGGGGAACAACTCATCTGTATTTACAGTCACTCCCCATGGCAATCACATTACTGCCTGAGCTCCACCTCTGGTCAGAGGAAAAATTGTCTTCCACAAAACCAGTCCCTGATGGCAAAAAGGTCGGAGACCACTGCTATATGCCACCCAACAGGAAGGCATAAAGAGAACATAAAATCTCTTCTGTGATTATCTGGTGCCAAATCCAAGATGATCCACTCACGTTCTGCAAACTGTCAAGGTCATGAATGTCAAGGCAAGAATTAAAAAGTATTTCAGACTAGAGGAGACTAGAGACTGTTTAATCCTCAGTTGAATCCATTTTTGTTCGGTTGGTTGGTTGGTTGGTTAGTTGGTTTGGTTTTAGGTTTTGAGGTTTTTGTTTGTTTGCTTGTGCTGTACTAGGGGATTCAACCCCAGGGCCTCACACATGCTAGGTAAGTGCTCCACCACTGAGCTGCATCCTGGGCCCCTTTTTTATTTTATATTTTGAGACAGGGTCTCACTAAGTTATACAGGCTGCCTGTGGCTTCAACCTCAAGATCCTCCTGCCTCAGCCTCCCAAATCACAGAGATTACAGGTGTGTGCCACTACTCTCGGCCTTAGAATCCATTTTCTATTGGTCATTACTGGAAAACTAGAATCTATTATCTCTGAACAAAGGGTATACAATAGCTCTGTAGTATTCCTATAATTTTTCAAAAAAATTAAAGCCTAGAAGAGTGTCTGACATATAATAGGCAATATATAAATATTTACTGAATTAAGTTCTACATTAAACACATAATTTGGGGGAGGGAGTAAGAACAATTTCACAGGTAGGTACAATTTATGGAACTCTGGGAAATTTCACCCTAAGATCCAATTATATCTGTTATTAAATCCTTCAGTAAGAGCACTGAAAAGAGGGACAAAAATGGGAAAAAAAAAACAAAGTAGAAAAGTAAAAAGCTATATTTAGAAATTTTGATGAGATCCAGTCAAATATCAGGCTTTATCTTATCAAATCTCTCACACTTCCAAATACCAATATCGAAAAATACTATGGTAGTGACATAATTAAACTGCTTTCAATCTCATCAACAGGGAAATAAACTCACTTTTTCTTTCTTTCATTGTATAGCATGAAATATAGAGGAAATATTATCAAAATGACTTTACAATAAAAGGAAAAGCAAAGAAATGTTAAGAAATAACCCATACTGCTTTTTAAAATGTCCTCTGTGGTAAAGAATAAAGTAAAATATTTCAAAGATCAGCTAAGTAAGTGTAAATGACCTCAGATAGAATCTCCAAAAGGTTTCATGCAAGAGAAATGAGGCTTTTGGACTCAATTTAGCATATTTTCAAACTCTTTTGGAGAATACAGAAATTTGACTCACCATTTTGGGGAGCCTCATCAACATATCTTTACAACGCAATATGTATGTAGATGCCCTTTGAAAATCCCCTTGAGCAACTGCCTGAGAAAGAGAATGTCAATAATTGGTTAAAAATTAAATGACAAATTATTTGTCTTATTTTGTTTTCAAATCTTTCTAGCAATGCTAGTTGGTCTAACTAAACATAACAGCCAGCACAAAATACAGAAGGAATAAGTGGTAAGACCCTTTGCTAACAAGTTGATACTAAATTAATGGAAGTCATTTACATTTTCTGGAAACACAAAAATTGGTGTACTACCTTATATTATATCATGACATAATGCCATGACTAACAGATGCTTCTCTGACTTGAACATCTCTTCTATTTATCTCCACGTTAGAGGAATTAAGATAAACAGCAGTCTTCTGTCCTAAAACAAGCTCACAATGACCTTATAGTCTGAATTGCTGTGAATATCCACTATGAAAGGTAACTTAGTCCAATTTCATCTTGAGGAAAGAAGAGTGACTGACATTTATGTGTACCTTAAGCCTTAAACTCTCTTAGCTTCTCTTTCCTTATCTATAAAATGATGAGACCGTACTAGATTATCTGTGCAATTTCTTTTCACCTCTATCATTTTATGACTGAGCACTCCTAAATGGACAAAACATAAATCACACATTATTTAAGAGCTTGTTGAAAAGGCTTGTTTCAGCCATTTAAGAATTTAGCTGAAAAAGCAGGTATAGTGGTGTGTGCCTATAGTCCCAGCTTACCTGGTAGGCTGAGGCAGGAGGATCCCTTGAGAAGTCAGAGACCAATCTGGGCAACATAATGAGATCCTGTCTCCCCTCCCCCTAAAAAGAATTTAGCTAACAATCTATTTTTTAAATAAACATATATATGAAAACAATTTTTTAAGAAAATAATTTTATAAAGTACTTTATGAGGGGGGAGGGCTGGGATTTAGCTCAGTTGGTAGAGCGCTGTGCTGCAGTCTCTGAGGTCCCGAGTTCAATTCCCAGCACCCAAAAATGGGAGAAGGACCTGGCAATCCACTCCCAAGGCAATCCTGAAACAGTCTGCCATTGAAAACCCTATGAGGGTCGCTATGAGTCGGATACCGACTCGATGGCACCTAACAACAACAAACAATGAGGGGGGAAATCCCTATACTGGCTATTCTTTTCTCTTCCTTGTTGTTGTTGTTATTAGGTGCCGTCAAGTCAGTATCCGACTCATAGCGACCCTCATAGGGTTTTCAATGGCAGACTGTTTCGGGATTGCCTTGGGAGTGGATTGCCAGGTCCTTCTCCCATTTTTGCGGTGCTGGGAATTGAACTCGGGACCTCAGAGACTGCAGCGCAGTGCTCTACCAACTGAGCTAAATCCCAGCCCTTTCTCTTCCTTATGTGAGGTCAAATATTCTTATGCTCTGAGTAAGAAAAGGATTAAGGGACTAGAGATATAGCTCAGTGATAGAGTGCTTAACTACCATGCTTGAGGCCCTAATTTAATCATCAGCACCAAAAAGAAAAAAGAAAAAAATTGAGTAGAAAGAGGAAAAGATGAAGGCAGTAAAGACAGTAAAATGCTGAAGTTGTCAATGTAGTACAGTGATAGAGTACAGGTATATATCTGGGTTCTATCCCCAGCACCAAAAAAAAAAAAAAAAAAAAAAAGTAAAGGCGAGAAAGAGAAAAAATACCAATTTCTCTCTAGTTTTGTCCCCTATCAACCTGATGAATATAAACCTTGACATCTTGCTAACTAGATACACTCCCTTAATGCTTTAATACTAGATCATGTTAAAAGGAAAACAAGGCTGGGTATGGTGGTGCATCTCTATATTGAAGCACTTGGGAGGCTAAGGAAGAATGATTATGAGTTGACAACCAGCCTGGGCCACATAGTCAGACCGGGCACTTAAAAAAAAATCACATAGGCTGTGCACCATGGGAAGGCTGAGGCAAGAAGATTGCAAGTTTGAGGCCAGAGGCAGCCTGCACAACATAGCGAGACTCTGTCTCAAAATTTTAAAAAAGTAGGGAGCTGGGAGTGCAGCTCAGTGGTAGGGTACTTGCTTAGCATGCACAAGGCCCTGGGTTCAATCCCCCAATACTGCCAAAATTAAAAATAAAGTTAAAAAGGGGGGAAGGAGATACAGCTTAGTGGTAGAGCACTTGTTTAGCATGCAAGAGGCCCTGGGTTCAACTTCTCAGTGCTGCCAAAAGCACAGTGCTTATGCCAAAAGCCATAAGCAGACAAAAAGGCAAATTTCCATTTATAGAGATCAGAAAATAATATTCTCATCTATACAATAAATACAATAAATACTCATCTATACAATGAATACTTACTGATGGATTTATTACTCACAGTGGAAAATATCTTAATTTTTTGTGGTATTGAGGATGGAACCTAGGGCCTGCACATGCTAGATAAGTGCTCTACCACTGAGCTGCATCCTTAGTCAAAGACATCTTATTACTAAAGAGAAATGCTGAGTGGCAAACTATATTAGAGGTTGTTGCTTTCTGTTCTTATGCAAAACAATGTGAGAATTTAATGCCCAAATAGCCCATAAAATACTTATCATTTCTCAGATTTTATTCTACAGAAATCAAAACTCTAATATTTCCAACTACTTTTGAACAATTACTCATCTTCTTGGGGCCAGAAACAAATATATTTCAAACTCAAAAGATAGAGAATTGAAGTAAAGAAGTCTTAAGAGGCAGGGCTGGAGCTCAGTGGTAGAGTGCTTACCTAGTATGGTTCCCAAGCCATACCCAGAGTCCTAACAATCAACCAAAAGACCAGGCGGGTCACCAGACACCATCCACTGCACCTGAGTGTGAGACAGATGTGCAGGGAAGCTTTGGGTCAGTGTTGTTGTTAGGTGCCCTGGAGTTGGTGTATGACTCATAGCGACCCTACATACAGCAGGCAAAACAGTGTTGACAGTGATTTTCTCCTACTCATAGTTTTCAATGGGGCTGGGATTTAGCTCAGATGGTAGAGTGCTGCGCTGCAGTCTCTGAGGTCCTGAGTTCAATTCCCAGCACCACAAAAATGGGAGAAGGGCCTGGCAATCCACTCCCAAGGCAATCCCGAAACAGTCAGCCATTGAAAACCCTATGAGGGTCACTATGAGTCGGATACCGACTCGACGGCACCTAACAACAACAATAGTTTTCAATAGCTGATTGTTTTTTGGGAATGGGTTGCAGGGTCCTTCTCCCAATTTGGGTCAGCAGGAAAACCAAAAGTAGTTTCTCAGGTCTGCTGAACTGGCAGCAGAAGGAAAAGCCCCACCCTCACAAGTTCCCAAGCCACGCCCTGAGCCCCATTGAACTAGCAAAAAAATTTGATGGGTGTATGGTCATGGCCCAGAGCACGTGAGTGGGAGACAGATATGCCAGGCAGCTGTGGGTCTGCAGGAAAATCTAGGTCCTGAATAACCAGGTGACAGCAGTAAGCCCCACCTGGGCACACTCCCAGGCCACGCTCAACAGTCACCACAAGAGGGATCATATGAGGAAGCTCAAGAAACCTGCACAGCCTTTGCAAGTTAGACTTTGGCCTCCAAGCTTGGCAACTGCCAAAGAAATGCACGTATTGAGAATTCAGGAGGGCATATCTTCAGCTTGTAATCCTGACTTCTACAGTGGCTGCTGTGAATACTATTGGAATCCATCTGGTGACACTAGAAGATGGAGAGACGTCCCTTACTCTTGGATCAGAAGTAATATTGTGAAAATGGCTATACTACCCAAAAGTAATCTACAGACTCAATCTAATCTCCATCAAAATCCAATGACATCTGGCTGGAAAGTGGCACATGTAGCCAGAAGGCAAGACTTCCTAAACAAGTCTGTGTTGGAAGATATCCAGAAGGAACTGTCTTTTTTTTTTTTCTTTCTGTTTCCCTTCTTTACTCTCTTTAATTTTTCTTCATTCACACTTGTCAAACTTTTAACCATTTTTCCTTTCACATTATCCTAGTTATTTGATGGGCTTGAATTTAGCTCGGTTGGTAGAGCACTGCTCTGCAGTCTCTGAGGTCCAGGGTTCGATTCCCAGCACCGCAAAAAATGGGAGAAGTATGTGGAAATCCACTCCTGAGGCAATCCCGAAACAATCAGCCATTGAAGACCCTGAAGGTCACTATGAGTTGGACACGACTCAACGGCACACAACAACAACAAGAAGTTATTTGATAATTCTATTTTCATCACTTGCCAAATTTAGTTTTAAAAAAAAGGGGGAAATGAAACTTACATTTTTGTATCTGTTATACTTGCAATGTTTGTATAACCAGATATTTACATATAAGTTATATAGATACATATATGTATTACAGGAAACAAGCAGATTTCTATTTTTGCCTACTCTTTTCTTGCTCACTCTCCAAGACTCCGCTTTCTGCCTACTTTTCTTTCTTACTCTTATCTAATCCTGTTCTCTCTGCCTCTCCTCCCCCACCTCTTCCCCTGTCTTTCAACCCTCTGCTACAGATTTCCATACCACAATTAAGACCAAACTCTAAAATTTACTCTACACTTTCCCTACCATTTCCTCTCCTTAAACAAATTTCTTAATTTGTTTCCCTTCCCTGTCTAGCTGCCTTGAATTAGATGAAAAGAAATTATAAATCTTGATACAGTAGGACTCATTACTATACAATCAGACTGTTTTGTTCTCTCAGAGTAATAGTGGGAACCAAGACCTCAAAAGTAATCTGCACAAAAAGAAGACTCTCAAATAAATCAGGAAGAGATAACAAGTCTAAATAATGCAGAAAGTCCCAAATTAGAAAAATACAGAATATGAAAAGTCAAGATGCAGGACAACCCCAAACAACCTTAACTCCACAGTAACTGAAAACAAAGGGGCTGGGATTTAGTTCAGTTGGTAGAGCACTGCACTGCAGTCTCTGAGGTCCCGAGTTCAATTCCCAGCACCGCAAAAATGGGAGAAGGACCTGGCAATCCACTCCCAAGGCAATCCCGAAACAGTCTGCCATTGAAAACCCTATGAGGGTCACTATGAGTCAGATACCAACTCGACGGCACCTAACAACAACAACAACTGAAAACAAAGAAGCTGAAATGCTCAATTTGCCAAAGAACTCAAAAGTCCACTTATAAAAATGATGTGACCTCAAAGAAAACACAACTAAGCAGATGAACACAATCCAGGCAACTGAAAAAAAGTATCAAACTTAGAAGAAAAATTCAGCAAAGAAATTGAGGTCTTGAAAAATGATAAATCAAACAGAAATGTTGGAAAGGAAAAACAATATATCAAATAAAGATGGCATTAGAGAGCAGCACCTACACTGGACCAGGGAGAATAATGAATATCAGGGACAGAAAACAAGATTGGAAAATTAATTAAATCAGACACAAACAAAGAAAAATAATAAAGCAACATGACCACAATTTCCAAGAATTATGGGAAAATATAAAGAAACATCAGGTACAGTGGCTCATGCCTGTAATCCCAGAGACTCACAAGGCAGAGGCAGGAGGATTGCAGGTTTGAGGCCAGAGGAAGCCTGCATAACTTAGTGAGACCCTGCCTCAAGATAAAAAATTAAAAAACAGGCTAGGGGTGCAGCCCACTGGTAGAGCACTTGCAAAATATGTGCAAGGCCCTAGGTTCAGCCCCCCAAGTATTGCAAAAACAAAAACAAAACCTCCTAAGAATCTATGGTGGAGAAGAAGTAATTGAAGCTAAAACCAAACACTTAGGAAATATATTCAATGAAATATTAACAGAAAACTTTCCAAATGTAGGAGAAAAAATAGAAACCAAATAACAGAGGCATCTAGAACCCCAAACAGGCATCAGAAGAGAACCTCTCCACATCATATAATAACTGGAATCTAAATCTCCATGTCTACAGCCATACCACCCTGGTGTCTGATCCTGTCTGACCTAAGAAGCTAAGTAGGGTTGGGCCTGGCTAGTCCTTGAATGGGAAACCACCTGGAAATACTGGATGCTGTAGGCTTGGAAAAAGGACTCCTGAAACTATCAGCCATCAAAAGCCCTATGAATAGCAAGAAAGGACTAACAATGGTGCCAGGCATGACACAGTGTCAGGTAGCGTTTTGTTCTGTGTACACAGGGTCATTATGAATCAGACTTGACTCAACAGCACCTAATAACAACAACAGTAACACCACCACCACCTGAAAAGCAAAGCAACAATTCTAAAGACTGCAAGAGAAAAATGCCAACTCACCTAAAAAGGCAAACCCATCAGAATAACATCAAAACTGTCAATAATAACCCTAAAAGCAAAGAAATGACCAAATGGACTTAACAGATGTCTACAAAATAGTCCATCCAACAGGTGCAGAATACTTTTGTCTCAGTGCCAAAATGGACCTCATTTTAGTCCACAAAACTTGCCTGAACAAATAAAAAAAAATTGAAATCATTTCTGATATCTTATCAGATCACAATGGAATAAAACTAGAAATCAATAGCATGAGAAACTATAAGAATGTTACAAATACATGGAAATTAAATAACACACTTTTGAACAATCAAGGGATCATCAAAGGAATCAGAAAGGAGATTTAAAAGTTCATACAATCAAATGACAATGAAAACACAAATTATCAAAACTTTGGAATGCAGCAAAACAGTTCTCTGAGGGATATTCATAGCTATAATTGTCTACATCAAAAAGACAGGGAAGGCTCAAATAAATAAATGATACATCTTAAGGCATTAGAAAAACAACAATAAATCAACCCCAAAACTAGCACACAAAAAGAAATAATTAAGATCAAAACAGAAATAAATGAAATGGAAAAAAAACAATACAAAGAATCAATGAAACCAAGAGTTGGTTCTTTAAAAGATAAAAAAGTTAGATAAATCCTTATCCAAACTAACCAAAAAAGAGAAGACCCAAATTAATAAAATTATTGATGAGAAAGGGTCATAACAACAGATACCAATGAAATATAGAGGATTATCAGAGATTACTTCAAGCACTTGTACTCCCCCCAAAAAAAACAAAAATACAGAAGGAATGGACAAATTCCCTAACACTTATGACTTGCTAAAATTAAATCCAGAAGATATGAATGATTTAAACAGATCTATAGCAAGCAATAAAGTTGAGGCAGTAACAAATAATCTTCCAACAAAGAAAAACCCAGGTCCTGATGGGCTCACAGCTGAATCCTATCAAACCTTAAAAGAAGAATCAATACCTATCCTCCTCAAACTATCCCATAAAATAGGGAAGATAAACTTCCAAATTTATTCTACAAAGTCAGTATCACCCCAATACCAAAACCAAATAAGAACAAAACAACAAAAAAGAAAACTATAGACCAATTTGTCTGATGAATATTGATGCAAAAATCTGTAATAAAATTCTTGCAAACCAAATATAGCAGCACATAAAAAAGATTATACACCACAATCAAGTGGGCTTCATTCCACAGATGCCAGTCTGGTTCAACATATACAAATCAATTAAATGTAAGACAACAAACATGGCAATAGACTCATTGGAAGAAATCATATGATCATCTCAATAGATGTAGGA
This sequence comes from Pedetes capensis, assembly GCA_007922755.1. Lineage (NCBI taxonomy): Eukaryota > Metazoa > Chordata > Mammalia > Rodentia > Pedetidae > Pedetes > Pedetes capensis. The sequence continues at coordinate 21,811 of VMDO01028564.1, forward strand.
AAAGCTTTTGAGAAAGTTCAACATCCCTTCATGATAAAAGTGCTGAAGAAACTGGAAACAGAAGGAACATACCTTAACATCATACAGGCTATATAAGACAAACCTATAGCCAACATTACACTAAATGGGAAAAAATTGAAAGAATTCCCTCTAAAATTAGGAACAAGAAAGAATGCCCACTCTCCCCATGCATATTCAATATAGTAACTGAAGTTCTAGCCAGAGCAATAATTCAAGAGGACGAAATAAAAGAGATACAAATAGGAAACAAAGAGGTCAAATTATCCTTATTTGCAGATGATCTGATCTCATACTTAAAAGACCCAAAAGTCTCCACTAAAAAATTCTTGGAACTAATTAGTTCCTTTAGCAAAGAAGATGGAAAATAAACATTCAAAAAGCAGTAGCATTCCTATATAACAATAACAGAAAGAGAAAGAAATCAAAATGACAATCCCATTCACAATAGCCCACCAAAAAATTAAATATTTAGGAATTAACCTAACCAAAGATCATAAAGACCTCTACAATGCAAACTTCAAAATACTAATGAAAGAAATTGAAGAAGACACTAGAAGATGGAGAGATGCCCCTTACTCTTGGATCAGAAGTAATATTGTGAAAATGGCTATACTACCAAAAGTAATCTACAGACTCAATCTAATCTTCATCAAAATTCCAATGATGTACTGCAAATAAGTAGAAAAAAATCCCAAAATTCATATGGAAGCACAAAATACCCCACATAGCCAAAATAATCCTAAGCAGCAAAAGCAGTGCAGAAGGAATCCTAATACCTGACTTTAAACTATATTACAGGGCCATAGTAAGAAAAACAGCTTGGTACTGGTACAAAAACAGGCATGAAGATCAAAGGAACAGAATAGATGACCCAGAAAGACACCCACACAGTTATAACCACCTGATCTTCATGAAAGGTGCCAAAGACATACACTGGAGAAAAGATAGCCTCTTCAACAAATGATAATGGGAAAACTGGATATCCATTTATAGAATGAAAATAGACGAGTATCTCTCACCCTGTATGAAAATCAATTCAAAATGGATCAGAGATCTCAGATGTAAAACCAGAAATTTGGAACTACTTGAGCAAATATAGGGAACACACTCAAACACATAAGCATAGGTGAGTTCTTTCTTATAAGACTCCAATAGCCCAGAAAATAGTACCAAGAATTGACAAATTGCATTAAATGAAATTAAAACTCTTCTGCATAGCAAAGAAAACAATCAATAGAGTAAAGTGAGAGCCTAAAGAATGGGAGAAAATCTTGCATCTTATACATCTGACAGAGGATTAATATTTAGGATATATAAAGAACTCAAGAAATTAAATAGCAGGTGGTGCACGCCTGTAATCCCAGTGGCTCAGGAGGCAGAGGCAGGAGGATCACAAGTTTGAGACCAGAAGCAGTCTACCTAATTTAGTGAGACCCTGTCTCAAAAAGTAAAAAAATGGGCTGGAGGTGGCAGCTCAGTGGTCCAGCACTTGCAAAGCATGCCCTGGATTCAACCCCCAGTACTGCAAATAAAAAAAAAAGAGAGAGAGAGAGAAAGAAATTAAATAGCAAAGTAGTAAATAATCCAATAAATAAGTAACCAACTGAATTGGACAGTTCTCAAAAGAAGAAATACAAATGGTCAATAAACATGTGATAAAAGTTCAATATCATTAACCATCAGGGAAATGCAAATGAAAACCACACTGAGTTTTCATCTCACCCCAATTAGATTGAGTTGTTGTTGTTGTTGTTAGGTGCCGTCGAGTCGGTATCCGACTCATAGCGACCCTCTGTACAACAGGGGAAACACTATTGTCAGTGCTTCTCTGCTGTTCATAGGGTTTTCAATGGCAGGTTGATTTTTGGGAGGGGGTTGCCAGGTCCTTCTCCCAAGCCTACAGCTTCTGGTGTTCCCAGGCGGTCTCCCATCCAG
>VMDO01028565.1:0-23755 GCA_007922755.1 Pedetes capensis
GTAATTTGGTCTTTTCTTTTTTTCTTGTCTTTTTAAGAACTTTTTGCTTCCTTCTTGAATGATATCTTTTATGTCGTGCCACAACTCTTCTGGTCTCCTGTCATTTGTGTCTAATGCATTAAACCTATTTTTGAGGTGGTCTCTGAACTCAGGTGGGATATACTCAAGGTCATACTGTGGCTCTCGTATACTTGTTCTAGTTTTCTTCAGCTTCAGTTTGAACTTGCATATGAGAAGTTGATGGTCTGATCCACAGTCAGCACCTGGTCTTGTTTTGACATTTTGTACAGAGCTTTTCCTTCGTCTGTTTGCACACATATGTAGTCAATTTGATTTCTGTATGTTCCATCTGGTGAAGTCCATGTGTATAGTCTCTGTTTATGATGTTGAAAAAATGTATTTGCAATGAAAAGGTCATTGGTCCGACAAAAATCTTCATCTTATATTTTCTTATTTTGTTCTCCACATAAAAGTTGTCTTCATTTAAAAAAAATATTTTGAATAATCATTCAGGTGTTGCAATTTACATGGAATTTCAAGTACAATACAATTTCATGGGACATCCTTACACTAATATTTGCTTATTATCTGAAACATAATTTACTGGGTGCCATGTGTTATTTTCATTTAATAAATTTGTCAATCAAATTTTAATGATTTTGTTATTGTTTTAAAAATGTTAGAATTCATATTTTCTGATTGTAATTATAAATTTCTATGTGCTTTATCCCCAGGATTCGCCCCTCTTCCTATTTAAAAGAATTTTTAAAACATTTTAATTTTGCAGTTGAGATAATTAGCTCACTCTGAGCTCCAAGGGTGGTTTCTGATGTGTTAACCCTGTTAACTTAGCTCCATAGTCCTTACCATGGTGTTTGATTCAGGTACCTTAAGTCTTCAACTATCAGGATATGGTATTTCTTTGTCTAGAGAATTTTTCTGACATGAGCAAGTGATCCACTAAGGGGTCCATACTGATGAGAGAGTCACAAAGATGCCAGGAAAAAAGAAGTATTGCTATTGGGCTTCTAGGGAAGGGAATTTTTAGATTTCTCAGATAGATAGTTGTGGACAACTTTCATTTCATTTTGAAAGATATGGTATAAAGCTATGAAATTCAGAACTGTAAGTATTTTGACGTCATCATGAAGAAAATCAATGTTGGGATAAATCTGTTACTATGGACAAGGAAATAAAATTAAACTGGGTTCTTGATGGTACTGAGCTGCTAAATCAAGTTAAAATCTTTTTTTGGAATAGCCAATTATGTTAGCTGCAGATATTATTTAACCATTGCAGATATTTATTAACCATTATTGTTTGATAAAGTTGATTTTTCAACTTTTTATTATTTTATTTGAACTACAAAGAGTCATAATTTATGCCAAACTTGTTTTCATTTCATACAAATTATTTTGATAAGAGATATTACATTCTGAAGGTAAGAAGGGTCAAAGAAGTTTTTCTATGATCAGTATAAAATATCTTTGGACAAAAAGCAATAGTATATGCTCAACTTACTAAGTGGATCATATTCAGAACTTAAAATTGAGTTTTAAGTCTAAGTACTATGTCATGTTTCTTCTGTGAGCAAGTGCTAAATTGAGGATGCAGAGGCAGTGAGATGATCACAAAGATAATTAAGGCTCAGTTCTCAAAAGGTATAAAGTCTAAATTGAATACCTTGAACTGAATTTAAAAGCAAGAACAGCCGTAATTTGGACGTGGCAACAAAAAAAAAAAAAAAAAAAAAAAAAAAGAAAAGTAAAGCTTTTATGTGATGTTGAAAACGTGTATAAGCATAAAATTCCTAATATCTATTATTGAATGCATATTTTCATACTTTTCTTTCTTGGATAAAAATAATATTAATCAGGGGTCTCCAACCACTAGATCATGGCCCATTACCATCTGTATTTACATCTGTGTTTACAGGTGCTCCTCAGGGCTCCCATTACTGCCTGAGTTCCACCTCCTCCACCTCCTGTCAGATGAGCATCCCCCCATTCCGGGGGCACTGGAAAAATTGTCTTCTACAAAATCAGTCACTGATGCCAAAAAGGTTGGTAGCTTCTGTTTTAAAATATCACACTTAAAATGAAAAGTGTTGTAACCTCTCTCATATTCCTTTTTGCTAGAATCACATAACATCATGAGATGCTTTTCATGGTTGATGTAAGACAAGGAGTCTGGGAATCTAACATGAAGTGCTAATGAAATCAAGAGTAAGTGCCAACTTGATAATCACATGAGTAATGGGTTTAATTATATTACCCAACAAATATATAGAGAGAGTAGTTATTACATCGAAGGTGGTCTACTATATCCTTGTTATTGTTGTTGTTGTTAGGTGCCATCAAATCCAGTCCTACTCATTGCAACCCTGTGTACAACAGTAGAAACACTGCCCAACACTGGGCCATGGCAGGCACTATTGTCAGTGTTCCCCTGATATTCATAGGGTTTTTGATGGTTGATTGTTTTCAGGAGTGGGCTGCCCAGTCCTTCTCCCAAGTATATAGCATTGGGTATTCCCAGATGATCTCCCACCCAAGAACTAACCAGGCCCATCCCTGCTTATCTTCCAAGATCTGAGGAGATCAGATGCCAGAGGGTTATGACTGGAGACCTACTATACTCTAGTTATTAAATAATGGAAGACATAGTATTTGTGGGCAAATAGCTCACAATTTAGTGAGAGAAATAAAGAAGTAAAGAAATTGCTAGACCACAGCATTTTATTGTAGAGCCATGACAGTATGTACTGCTATTGGAGCAAAGAGGAAATATGCTTAACTTAACCTAAAACAAAGAGAAGATGAGGCCTGGGCTGCTTAATGGGCTTAATGCAGGAAGAAGAGTAAGACAAGTAAATGAGTGAGAAAGAACTTGAGAAACAGAGTCTGTGGTGGGTTTGACAAAGTACTCCAGAAAGAGGAAATAGCATATATATAAAAGTAGAGGTAAGAAAATATGTCTTACTTTCATAATAGTTAAGAATGGCTAAAGTTCAGAATACCAGTTAATAAATAAGAAAAAATGAAACTGAAACTATAATGTTATTTTCTATATTGAGAAATTGAGACTTTATTTAATTTTGGTGAGAATGTTTTGAGCAAATTTTAGTGATGGAGTGATAAAATATGATCATATCCTTCTCACCAAATCAATGATAGCAAGCAAGGAACAAAACTAATAAACAAGCAAGCAAGCAAGCAAGCAAACAAACAAAACATTGGATAGAAGCCTGTGGCTATCTTTAATTTAGGTGAAACTCAGGGTGACCTAAATTAAGGAGTGAGAAATAGAAACATGAGATGTCTTTCTCTTCTTTTCTTTAATTTTCACTTTTTACTTTTTCTTTCTTTCTTTCTTTCTTTCTTTCTTTCTTTCTTTCTTTCTTCTGTCATAGTTTGTTCCTATAACTTTGCAGTTGTATGTGAATTCCCTAGAAATATACAAGGGCTGATCAAGATCCATTGCACGTTTAATTTAAAAAAATTACCATAAAAATTTATTATAGAACTGCTTCAAAAAATGACATGAACAAGGGATAAGTGTGTTTGAAACCAGCGGGAGTATTTTGAGGGGACTAATAGTAATATACCTTTTACTGTAATAAATTTTTTAAACATTCATTATATTTTTGATCATACCTTATATGATCTGTAAATATTAGAACTCTCCAGAAAAATATTAACCATCCTTATCTAGACATGATAATAAAAGAGGTAAGTTTATTTCTTCATTATGTTCTGATTTTTCCACTATGATCATATCTTTCTAACAAAAGTTTGTAGTATAAAATGTTTAAAGTGTTCTACCTGTTGCAGTTTGGATAAAGTTAACAAAGCCCAATATAAACCTTTTAATATAGCTAAAAATTTATTCACAGCAAGCAAAGCTGACAGAAAGTAAGTTATTTTGTATTTTTGAAAGATTTTGTGTATTAAGAATATACCATAATAAAAGTAATTCTGCTTTTGATCATGAAGAGGTAACTCTTGAATTTCTATTTTAAGCAGCTATGAAACTGAAAATAAATAAGAGAAAACTTCAGACATTGGAAAGCAGGAAGAATAGACCTGAGATTCCTACTATAATGCAATGAGATGAATGAGCTCTGTGATTACCATAGATTTCTAACTGGAGGCACTAGAGTGTGCTAAGAATAGCAGAATAAGGAGATGTAGTAGAAAAAATTGTAAGTTGTATATATGTGAGATGGTATAGTGCTTAGTAGTAACATTGATAAATCAAAGATGATTTTAAATGCTAGAACAAACATACATTTGTACACACACATACATACACACACATCTAACTTATAAGCCATTTATTGGAGATAAAATAGAATCATAAAAATATTGAATTAGAAGAATGGAAAAGAGCAAGGAAAAATAGGCAAATAGGAAATCTGTTTTCTTCTATCTTTCTATCCATTCATTAATTTTTCTATTAATTTATACAAACATTATTAATAATTATATTAAGTATAAATGGTCCAAATGCTCTAAACAAAAGGTAGAGATTTACATACTGCATGAGAAAGTGAGACCTAACTGTATGTTTATATAAGAAATCTACTTTAATAATAAAAAACAGATAGTTTACAATAACAGGTAGGAAAAGATATTATGTAAACATTAAACATAAGACTGTTGTAATGACTGTATTCTCAGTAAAGTAGACTGTAATGCATCTACAAAGAGGACAAAGCATAAATTTCATATTAATAAGTTTTTAAATAATAAAAGAAATATAATATCTTTATTAAGTACCAAGTTTTTATTCCTCTAATAACAGAACCTCAAAGTACATGAGGAAAATGTTGATAGATCTGAAAGAGGAAATAGATATGTTCATAATATATTTCCAGGTATTAATGTTTTTATCTCAGTAACTGAGCATAAGTAGGAAAAATCAGTAAAGACACACATGACTTAACAATTCTATTAACTGATTGGACCTGATAGGTCAACTGATAACTGATAGATATAAAACATCTGCCCAAGAACAGAAAAAATCTTCTGTTCTTTTTTGTGCACACAAAACATTCCTTAAGTTAGATAATAAACTATAAAGCTCTCAAGAAACTTTAAAAGTTTCAAAGCATAGTAATTTAATAACACAAAATATGTTGTCCAAAAACAAAAGAATCATATTGGAAATCAATAACAGAAACACACGTAGGAAATCAACAAGTATTTTGAAATTAAACAACATCCTTGTAAGATATTATTTCATAAAAATAATTTGAACTAAATGAAATGAAAGTCCAGTTTATCAAAATGTGTAGAAGGGAAATACTACTTAGTATTTTCTTAGAGGGAAAATATGTTACTTTAAATGCTTAAGAATCTGGAAAAATGAGAGCAAAGAAAATTCCGAGTTAAAAGAAGAAATATTGAAGATAAGAGCAGAAAGTGAACATATAATAAAAGATAATAGAAAAATAAATAAAATTTGGTTTTAATAACGATCTACCCAAGTGTACTTATGCAAGACTATAATCTCAGCATTGGGCATACTGAGGCAGAATTGCAAGCTTGAGGCCAGCCTGGGCTACTTAGTGAGACCTCATCTATAAAAATAAATAAATAAATAAATAAATAAAAGAAAAGAAATTTCTGATCAAGACTATGCAACAGCAAGGAACCAATATGAGGAATGAAAGAATAACTCTCACTACAGATCTTGCAGGCGTTAAAATGATAATAGAAGACTATGGTGAATAAATGTGTGTTCTGCTAAATTTTCTAGCTTTAGTGACATGTACAAACTCATTAAATGATGTACATTCTTAAGGATTGAAATTAGAAGTAAAAGAGGACCCAAACAATACCCTGTACTATAAATGTAAATCAAATTCATAGTTACATCCTCCACTCCAGTGATAGTCGAAGTCCAGGTGGCTTGAGCTGTGATTTCAGTCAATACCAATAATGCACAAATTCTTCTAGAAAATGAAACTTATTTAATGAGGCAAGTATATGCTGATAAAAAAACAGGCAGAGTTATTAAAAGAAAGCTAGAGACAAATAGCCTTCATGAACATACACAGAAAAAAATCCATAACAAAGTATTAGAATATTGGATTTGGAAATATATGGAGAAAATAATTATGTTAACTGGGTGGGGTCATATATCAGGAATAAAAGAATTGGTTTTAACTTGAAAAATAATGTAATTGGAAAGTATGACACTATGAATGTATTAAAGGTGAAAAACCACTTGCTCATCTTAATATAATTCAGAAAAATGTGAAAAAGTTAATACACATTTAAGTTAAAATCTATCAGTTCACTAGGTTTAAAGAAGAACGTTCACAACCTGGTAAAAGTGTATTAAACACTTATAGTGGACATCATGATTAATACTAATAGTCTGAATGCTTTCCCATATGCTTGGAAACAAGGTAAAATAGCTATTTTCTCCACTTCAGTACTACATGTGCCAGAAGTTCAAGCTAGTACCAGAAGAAAAGGGATAAGAAACTAAAGGCATAAAGATTATCAAGGCCTTAACAAAATTGTCCTTATGAACTGATGAAATTATTATGCAAATAAGGCATTTTAAGGGATCATCATAAACAATAACCAAGACTACAGAAATAAGTTTAACCCAATCACAGAATATACAAATCAATATCTAAAGATCTAACTCATTTCTACACTAGCAAGGAGTAATCAGTAAAGAAAATCTCAAAGAAAGTATGCTATTTATAATGGCATACAAAAAAATGAAACATTTTGGGGTAAATTTATCAAAATAAAATCAAAATTTACACCGTGAATAATTTAAAATGTTGAAATAATAAGACATTTTAAATGGGAATTAAAGGTACATTAAATCTATAGATTCCATACAATTCCAATAAAAATCCAATAATGCTTTCATCAACATTGACAAGGTTATTCTAAAATTTGTAATTCTAAAAGTTTAAGAACCTAGAAAATTCAAAACTACTTTCAGGAAGGGATTTTGTACTGCCTGATTTTAAAACTTTCTAAAAAGGTACAGTAATCAAAATATGTAGTATTGGTAGAAGAAGAGATCCAGATTGATGGAATAGAATAAAGTCCCAGAATAGACAAATACATTCAGTCAATAGTTTTTTGTAAAACATGTTATATTTATTCAGTGTGGAAAAGATAATCTTTTCAATAAATACATGTATCTACAGAAAATAAACTGTAACCAATACCTCACAGAAATTAACTCATAAACTTTAAAAGCTTTCAAATGTCCAGAAGAAAACAGAATAAAATCTTATATGGTTGTTAGGTGCTCTGGAGTCAGTATCCAACTCGTAGCAACCCTACGTACAACAGGCAAAACACTATTGTCAGTGCTTCTCTGCTATTCATAGGATTTTCAATGGCAGGACGATTTTTGGGAGTGGGTTGCCGGGTCCTTCTCCCAAGCCTGCAGTATCTGGTGTTCCAAGGTGGTCTCCCATCCAAGGAATAACCAGGCCCAAACCTGCTTAGCTTCTGAGATCTGACAGGATTGGAAGCCACCTCACCACAGCTGCAAGCAAAATCTTGTATTAGTATATGTTAGATAAGATGCAAAATAAATAAATAAAAATAAATTTGATTAATCAAAATTAATACTTCTAATTTTTAAGGCCATCATTTAAAAAATGAAAAAGCAGGCCTGAGGTGCAGCTCAGTGGTCCAACACTTGCAACGCATGCAAGTGCGAGGCCCTGGGTCCAACCCCCAGTACCACAAAAAGAAAAAAAATATGAAAAAGCAATCCACAGTCCTGATAGAACATCTTTGCATCACTTGTATATGGTAAAGGACTTAGATCTACAAAACAAAAATGATTCTTAAAACTCAAAAAGAGAACTAGCAGCTTTTTCCTTTTTTGGAAAAAATATTTGATTAGCTATTTCACCACAGATACCTGAATGGTTAAAGAACATAAGAAGAGTGGCTCCATGCTTTTAGGCCTTACAGAAATGAAAAGTTACATCACACCCACTAAGATGGTTAAGATTAAAAATATTGAAAAAAACAGAGATTGTTAAGGTTGTATAGCAAAAGGAAGTTCTATGCACTGCTAGTAGGAATACAAAATCAAGTAGCCAATTTGGAAATCAGTCTGACAATTTCTTAACATAAAACTAAGCAATTCTACGCCTAAGTATTTACTTAAGATATGTGAAAAGGTGTACATTTAAATGTTCATAAAAGCTTTACTCTTAACTGTCCAAAAAAACCCCAATAAACCATCCAAATGTTTATCAACAAATGAATGAATAATCAAAGTGTAGTCTATCCATATAATAGAATATTACTCAGCAATTAAAAAGACTATTAAGATACCTCAGCTACACAGATGAATGTAAAATGTGTTATGGTGAGCTATGGAAACTGTTATGTTGTATAATTTTATTTACATGAAACTCTAGGTTAGAAGAAAATTAATCTATAATTGGGTAAATCATGCTAGGGATGCCTCAAGTAAGAAGTAGGGAGAAAATAGCAAAGGAATGTGACGGAAGTCTGAAGAGTTAGAAATATTCTATATCTTGATTATGATGCTGATTACAATAGTGTAGTCAAAGCTCAACCGTTAGTCTAAGTAAGTAATATTGCATTTATACAAAAACAACTTGATTAAAATAGTAGCTGGGTGTGGTGGTGCACACCTGTAATCCCAGAGGCTCGGGAGGCAGAGGCATGAGGATCGCAAGTTCGAGACTAGAGACAGTCCACGTAATTTAGCGAGACCCTGTCTCAAAAAGTGAAAAATTGGGCTGGGGGTGCAGCTCAGTGGTCCAGGACTTGCAAAACATGCCCTGATTTCAACCCCCAGTACTGCAAAACACACACACACACACACACACACACACACACACACACACACACACACAAACAATAAAACCCACTTGATTAAAAGTATATAACATGTAAACTCTTACAAAATAAAAAAAGAACTGTGTGATTTGGGACTAAGCCCTTTTCTTTATAATCTTCATTTTCTTCTGTGTGATATGAAGAAAAATTCAACTAGAAAATCTTCATGATTTGTCACATTGCCCATTTCTAAAGAAAATTTTACATTTTTCTTATTTTTCCTTCCAGAGAGGAAGGCTTTATACAGCAGACAGAGGATGATCTTGGATCAGGTAAGCACTCAGATTCTTATATTTATTAGTTGAGTGAGTGGAATCTAAATCCCTATGGTTACAGTTTATTCATGTTCATAACTAGGATTAAAAAGCTATACATTTTTGGTTGTGTTCATTTGGGCATGAAAAATCAAATGATACAAAACTTGACAAAAGTTCTTATCCTTCAATAGATGCTGAATTAACATAACTTCCCCTATCTTTAACCAGAATAAATGTCAAGATTTCACATTGAAAATAAAGTTAAACAGAGTAACAACTATGTATCCTTATCAGTTGAATCCTCCAGGGAGGACATTGTTGTAGAGTTTCTAAAAAAGTTTTAGTCTTCCACTAACTTTGTTTGCAGATGCTCTGAGCACAGCACCTGTCATGCTGTTGGGGTGAGAAGACAAGCATTAAGTGAGGGCAGGACGTGGGAATAAGAGAGGCTGTCCTTGGGGAGCTTTCCCTTTGTGCTGGCTTCTCAAGCTGAGTACCCTAGACATCTGAATCACATGAATCTTTTCCTACTCTCTGACTCAATGGAAGGACTCTCAAGTGAGCTCTAAAATTTATTTAGTGCCTTTTCTTAGGTGTCACATATGTGTAGTTGAATTTAGGGCCGTTCAAGAAATTCACATTTTAAAAGAAAAATCCTACTTTATCTTTATATTGATTACTTTTCTTCTAAATTGAAAAATAAAATAAAATCCCTAGGTACTTCTGTCTCTGAAAGCCCTTAATCTATCGGTAGAATGATTTAGTGTCTTGTGAACCTTGTGGCAAATAAAATGTGACATTTTCTTAAACATACAGCAGTATTTTCTTTATGGGCAAGGACTTAAGGTTTTTACCAGATTGGAAGAGAACAAAAGAGTTTAAATGAACCTTCAATGATATACCAAGCCAGGTCAAAAAAAGGTAGATCTCTCTAAACTCAACCACCACCTATGGACAAAGAACATTTCACAACCAATGTATTAGCCAACCACTGCCAATAGGGTAGTTTAAACAACTCCTCTAGGGCCAATTTAAAAGGGTAAACATGAGAGAAGCTTTTATTAATGCTTTCCTTCATCACAAAAGCAATTTCCCACTGTCATCTGAGCTTTTTATGATGGCCCACTACCAGCAAAAGCCACTTTAGTTTGCCTCTAACTGTGCACCAAGTAGAAAAGAAAACAAATCAAATAATTAAAATGGTCAAAAATGTACCATTCCAGAATGGCTCAAACGTTTTAAAAATTTATAAGAGCTTGTTTTTCTAAAGAGGGCGACTGTGAAGGAGGAACAGAACAATGCCTTTCTGCTCTTTTCAAAATGAACCAGACATCTAAATACTTTCTTTGTAAGGATGCTAAAGTGTTTCCTATCATGGCTACAGAGCCAGCTGTTCCATACATTCATCTTTCCAGCTCTAAATAATGTCCCTAGTTATGATCCTGTGTCCCAATGGTTTTAGGAGTAGGACGTTTTCTGACTGATTTAAAAATTCATACTAGTTGATCATGGTGATAAGTAGAGATTATCCCTGTTGGGTCATAAGAGGATTCTGGCAGAAATAGGGTTAATTTTCTTGCCCCATGAGCCAGCAGCTCCCACACCTGTCAACCATCAAGGCTGGGCTTACCAGGAACCTAGGAGTGAATGGGCATGGGCGCAGCTGTGGCAAATTAGAGTAACTTGAGGAGGTCCAGCATAAAAGATGTGAACTCTTACATATGTCTCTATGGGTTTTGGCTGATCCAAAACAATGTTGCTATAGGAAATCCAGAGTGGTAGGAGCCTCAGAGGTTTTAGCCACAGCAACCCTTAATAATACATAATATGTCAAGTTGTGTGTGGGCTTGTGTTTGTGTGTGTACTTGTGTATTTTTCATATGGCCTTTGGCCTTATGAAAGTTTTTTAAACTGTAAAAAAATAATTTGGAAAGGAATATAATGATGAAAATGATTTTTCAGTTATTTTTGCATAGATATGAAAAGCATATAATTATTAATAAAACAATATTTAATGCTTTTCATAGTGCCTAGTCATTAGAGTATGTGACAATATGGCAATCATGTGGAGATGTTTTAAAGAAAATGACTTTGGGGGAAAAACAATAGTTCATCCAATTGTGACAGTATCTTGGCATCCATAGATGCCAATCTCCTTGTTATTTTGAACCTTAAATTCTGATTTGGGTTTGTTTATTAATTAAAAAAACATCTGGAAAATATCCAAGAAGTTATAATAGAGTCTTTTATATTCTTGCACAAGTGTAAGATATTGTAGGACTTTGAGCCTTCCCCATGTTCAGTTTTGTGCATAAAATAAAAGGAATAGAATTGTAGGAAGAGTAGCAAGGTGATATAGTGAGAAAAATATAAAAGGTGAAGGGAACAGGGAGAGATGCTTAAATGGTACTTTACATTCTTGTACTCATTAAATTTTTTAGTGGAATGTGAAGTAGATATTTCAAGTAATAACAGAATAACATTGTAAAATGCTTTGCTTTCTTTCTGCACTGTGCAGGAACTAAAAGAAAAGTAAGGGGTGAGATACAAAGCTTAGGGATTCCACAAAGCCAGTATTCTCCGTGAAGAACAACAAAAAATACCTAATTGCTTTTGAAGGTTAGGCCCATTGATTATAGTTTAATTACAGTCTACCACCAAATCCTACATTAGTATAAAAAATGCAAACATAAAGAATTAAAATAAAATGACATCTTGGCTGATCAAAAGTTCCAGAATTCTACAGGGTCATAATTTAATATTTCACACACTATAAGCAGCATTAATAGCAAAGGCATAATGAAATCAATTTTGAAAGAGATTGTCTCCCAGGGCTCTATTTAGATGTGAAGTTTTTGAAGGGGAAGAGAGCAATTGGTGGAATAAGCATCAGATTTGGTCCAGCACAGTTAAAGCAGATTATATAAATACACACATGAAAAAAAAAAACCTATCTAAATTACTATTTGAAAACTTGGAGAACTTGCACAGATGATTGATTCAGACACTTTTCAGTTCATCTGAAAAGCATCTTAAGAATAGAAGTTGCTTTAATTACATATAGTAGCTATTACTGGACGTTGCAGAAACCATTTCTTAAGGACCTGCAGAGTCTGCAAAGTGCTGCTGAGCAGACCTCCTCCTGCAGTGGAGATGACTATCTGGGTCCTCACTGACTCAGCAAGATCTAAATGACCTGCAGAATAAAATGTACATACCCTGACTTTCTTAATTTTGCGTTGATGTTGACCCATGATTGCCCCTCAACTCTGCACTTGTGTTTTCTGGGGGATGGAGTAGTATTTAAGAAGGGTATTTTACCTTACGTACTTGCCAGGACAGCACAACATGTGTCCTAGCACATGCATGCTGCAGTATTTTGTGATGTATTTGGTTTTGGTCCCCTTGAATATTCACTACATGAGCAGTTTATTTCACATGTGCTTTTGAGAATGCCATGAGTTGGAAGCATTGTTTTTCATTTTAACTAGTTGAGTTCAATATAAGCCACTGACTTAAGTATACTGTACTTAACACTATTTTTTTCCTTGAGGAATTTTTTTTTTTTTTTTTTTTTTTTTGAGACCGAGTCTTGCTATATAGCCCTGGCTGGCCTCAAACTTGCAGCAATGTTGCCGCTTCCTTCCAAATGCTGGGATTATAGGTGTGTGCCACAAGGCCCAGCTAATCTCAACTTCTGTACTATAAAATCATAATTGAATAAAACAAATGGAACTCCAAATTAGAAATTTTAACAAATTGTTTAAAGGTAAGAATTGTCCATACTAAACTTATTTGGTTGAATACTAATGATATGAAACCAACAGTAGCCAAAGGGTATTTGTGATGAACTTTGGGCAGAATAAAACAAATGTTTAAACATATGGACAAGTTAATTGTATAACAATGACCATGCTGCTATCTTATAGAAATGTAGTTATGGTCACTCTCTTGCTAGTTATTATCACAGCTATGACATTATCCTTTTTGGTGTAGTAATGAATCTGCCTTTTGTACAGTGCCAACCTTAGATTTTTGGCTGTAAGGAAGCAATTTGATGTAATTTCCATGGGATGTGTGGTTAAATTTCATATATGCTAAAGTTATACTGGTATATAAAAGTAACAATCTTTTATTTATCTAAAATTACTTTAGATTTTTGTGGTTCAGATTCTCTTTAATGGTGGTAGGAGTTGTGGTTCTTTTCTTTTCTTTTCTTTTCTTTTCTTTTCTTTTCTTTTCTTTTCCAGGATGGAGGGTCGTGCTGGGATCAAACCTTATGCATCCTAGGCAAGTGCTTTACCACTGAGCTACATCTCTACCCCTAATGGTGGTAGGAGGACCTAGGATGAATGGGATTTTAAATGTGTCATTTAAAGTAACTCATTTCTTTCATTTTTAAGCCATCCTTTTTTCCTTTTCTTTTCTTTTTTCTTTCTTTCTTTCTTTCTTTCTTTTTTGTTTTTTGTTTTTTTGTTTTTTTGTTTTTTTTTTGTAGTACTGGGGGTTGAACCCAGGGCCATGCGCTTGCATGCTCTGCAAGTGCTGGACCATTGAGCTGGACCCTCAGCCCATTTTTTTTACTTTTTGAGACAGGGTCTTGCTAAGTTACACAAACTGCCTCTGGTCTGGAACTTGCAATCCTCCTGCCTCCACCTCCCCAGCCACTGGGATAACAGGCGTGCGCCACCACGCCCGGTTTAAACCATCCTTTAGAAGCCAGGCACCTTGGTGCACTCCTATAATCCCACTAATTTGGGGGACTGAAGAAGAACAATGGTGAGCTCCAGTCCAGAGGTAGCCTACACAATTTAGGACACCTTACCTCAAAATAAATAAATAAGTAAATAAATAAATGAGTAAATAAAAGGGGCTGAGTGTAGTGGTAGAGTAATTGCCTAACATATTCAAGGCCCTGGGTTTAACCTCCAGTAATGTGAGACAATAAATAAACAAACAAACAAATAAATAAATTTTAAATTGTCCCTTTGAGATCTTTCCCTCATTTCTACAATTATTCTGTATAACAAACAATAATGTTCATATCTATGAAATTTTGTAACATATATGACAAGTGGAATTTGTAAATTATTTTGTCTGTTTTAAGCTCAAATTTTAAAACTATTGTTTATTTTATTTTATTTTTAGAACATTGAATCCTAATTTAACACAAACACTTCATATTTTTATTCATATTATTTCAGAACTTCTCCTGATTCCTGGAAAAATTTTAATTTAGTGGATAGAATTCAAATTTTAAAAATATTACATGCATTTCCAAGGTATCACATAATAGAACATTAAATGTGAAAATTTTTGGATGGCTCACAAACCAAGGGAGAAATTGTACTTAGAATTGCATAGACTAGAGCACATCATATTATGGTTCACCTCATCTGTATTTTCAAACCCACCACATGCCTTTATTGCCCATATTTTCTCACCTATCAGCTTTATCTTCAGAGGGAAGCTCTTTCTATGTCCTACTTTACAAAATGGAAAAAATGAGAACCAGGTTAAATCTCCCTCCAGTTTTTACATTAGCATTTCCTCTTCAAGAATCTATCTTTAATTGGGACTATAATACCATTTTCACTTTCCAATTTATTAAACAGGAAACTTCAATTGCGTAGTTTGGATCATGAACCCATTTTTCATTCAACCTTTGGTCAAGGGAAGAAAACAAAAGTAGCATAAGCATTGAGCCATTCTTCATATGCATCCAGATATGAGTGAAATATTCCTCTTATGTACATCTCCCAGAAAGACTGTCAGGCAAAAAGAAAATGATAAATATAAATATCAACTATATTCTTCCTACAATTTCTATTGACTTTTATATATACTTATATAAATCTGATACTTCCTTGTGAAATTCACTAAAGATATACATGTATTTTTTATTTTTTTAACTTGAGGGCTTAAACATTTTTGCTCTCATCCTCCTCTGGGACTTGTCAAGATAATGTATCAAAGCATTTTAGCAAGTTTTTCATGATTAAGACAAAAGCAAAATAAAGAGCCTCCAGGTTATTAGTCTTTTCCAGATAAAGGTCACAGGTATTCAAGATGCATTAAAATTTTTTTCCCTTCTTTAGTAGCTTGAGATTATTCAAAATGCATGACTAACCCAAGATATTTTCCAAGTTCATACAATTTTAATGAATTATTCCACCTTACACATAGTCTGGTGTCACTTAAAGCTTTGCTATTTAATCTGTGTCTTGGCTAACATGCCCGCAGCCGTAGCTCTGTGACATCTGATCCCATCAGATCTCAGAAGCTAAGCAGGGTCAGGCTTGGTTAGTACTTGGATGGGAGACCACCTTGGAACACCAGGTGCTGTAGGCTTGGAAGATGGACCTGGCAAACCACTCCCCCAAATCAATCCACCATTAAAAACCCTATGAACAGCAGAGAAGCACTGACAATAGTGTTTTGCCTGTTGTACTCAGGGTCACTATGAGTTGGATACGGATTTGATGGTACCTAACAACAACAACTCTGCTAAGATAGTATCATCAGAAATATACATTTTCCACTTTAACTTTTTAACATAATGAATTATCTGAAGTTCCTGATATTGAACCATCTATGCATTCCCAGTAGGTATATACTTTTTACACTGTATGTTCATTTTCAAAATACTGGCAGATTCTAATTGCTTATTAGAATCTAATATTATTTTGGATTATATATTCACATTCAAAGATAAAATTGAAGTTTCCTTGTTAAACTGCCTTTGGCAAATATTGATATCAGTTTTCTACTACTTTCAGAGAAGATGTTTACTAGCATTGCATTTCTGAGTTCTCTGCAATAACTTAAACAGAAAGAGCAATACTGGTTGAAGTTTTGAAATAACATATTCTTAACCCTTTCTTTACCTCCACTTTTAGGAGGAATCTTTTTATCCAATTTCTAAATTTCATCCAAGAAGGTTTCATTTTATGTTGATGTTTTAATGTTCTCTTAATTTTTGGTAATTGTCTTTTCCTAGAAAATCACACACTTTTTTTTAGGTTGCCATATTTATTTGCATAGAATTGAACAAAGTATTCTCATTTTGAAAAATCTTTCTGTTTTTTAGTTTTAAATTGATTAAAAGTCATAACAAAGGGAAAAAACTATATTAATGTAAAGAAAAAAATAATCAAAGACATTATAAGAAAATATAACTAAGTGATGAGCAATTGAACAAAGAATACATATTGTGTTACAGAATGGACAATTTTCCTCAATGGAGTTACATGGATTCACTATTAATATTGAATTTTTCACTTGCTAGTTGTCAAATATTAGGTAATTTACTTAAATTATTTCATCTTGAAGTATTGAATAAAGAATATCTCCCTGTAATATTATCAGGCTTATTGAAATAATCAGTAAAATGGCAAGTATAGTGCCTAACATAGTTAATGCTCACTAAATTTTGGGCATGGTTAGTACTTGGATGGGAGGCCTCCTGGGAACACTAGGTGCTGCAGGCTTGGGAGAAGGACCAAGGAACCCACTCCGAAAAAACAATCAGCAGTTGAAAACCCTATGAATAACAGAGAAGCACTAACAATAGTGTTTCTCCTGTTATACATAGGGTCGTTATGAGTCAGACACCAACTTGAGGGCACCTAACAACAACAACAACAAAATTTTATTTTTACCCCAGATAGTGTTTGCCACCAGATAGGGATTAGGTTAGAATCCAAGGATGATTCAATCTTTTGAGTTTAAATAAAATCAATATGGAAGTTAAGTGACCACAGCAATGGGTGATTATGACTGCTTGCAATCCCAACAACTAAGGAGGCAGAGGCAGGAAGAGCGCAAGTTCAAGGCCAGGGACAGCCTGCACAACTCAGTGAGATGTCTCAAAATAAAAAATAAAGAATGGACTAGGGGAGCAGCTCTGTGGGAGAGCACTTGCATGGCATGCATAAGGCCCTGGTTTTAATACTTGTTACTACAAAAAAAAATTATAAAAGGAAAGAAGAAACAAAAGGACTTACTTTCTCTAGAAGGCTAGTGATACAAAATTATGCTACATATTTTAAATCTTTACATTTTACTTAGATAAAATAGTAATTAAATTAAATATTAATTGGATTAATAAGTTAAATGGAATTATTTAATTAAAGAAAGTTAATTAAAATAAAGTTTTAATTGATTGAATAAATCATTTTTATTTCAGTTCTCTCATAATAATCAATGTAAAACAATCTTTTCCTGAGAGTCTGTCTGATAGACAGTGCCTCAGTGTCCTATCTCCATGCAAGAAAACTTTTTATTAGGTTCCATTTCATCAGAGCCTGCAGCCCTAGCCCTGTGGCATCTGATCCCGTCAGATCTCGGAAACTAAGCAGGGTCGGGCCTGGTTAGTACCTGGATGGGAGACCACCTGGGAACACCAGAAGCTATAGGCTTGGGAGAAGGACCTGGCAACCCCCTCCCAAAAATCAATCTGCCATTGAAAGCCCTATGAACAGCAGAGAAGCACTGACAATAGTGTGTCCCCTGTTGTACAGAGGGTCGCTATGAGTCGGATACCGACTCGACGGCACCTAACAACAACAACAGTTTCATCAGAGGTTAAACCAAAGCCTGGTCAGAAATTAAAGAAGCCTTGTTATTCTATTCTATTGATTCTTTTCATGGCTATATATTATAGATCTTAAAAACAGGGAATCTAGGTTTTTAATGCAAGCACCAGTTTAAAAATCCCAAATTAATCATGATTTGAGAAAAAATTGCCCAATTCAAGCAGTGAAATTATATGATGCCACATTCAGTCTGCAGTAGGATATATGGTGATAGCTAATGACCAACAATATTGCTCATAAATAAAATGACAGTAAGATTTCAAATTTTGGGAGGTTAGCATTATCTACAATGGGGAAGCTCAGCATCAAAGAAAGTAGGACTGAATGTCACATATTTTTATCATGGCATACCTCTCTGACAATTCTCACACACATATATATGCTCATATGCTTGCATGTTTTACCAAATGCACACCAATATTATTAGAATTAAAAAAAAGATATTTCAGGATAGTGACCAGATAATTAATTTGTTTACAATATGTTTGTTGAGAAATGATTCTTGATGCTATAGATTTAAAAATAATGTAAAGGAAATCCCAGTTTTTCCTTTTATCTTCTTGCGATATGGTCTACAGCCTATCATACTGTAAAAGCTCCAAAACCACCTCTGATATTGTCCTTTTCCACAGCGTAAAGTTTACCACTATCAGGTCATTTCCCTGCGTTTTGATGGTTACCCATTTTACTTAGTATAAAATCCATTCTCCTGAGTGTACTTGACGAAGCCTTTCATGATACAGTCTCAAATCAAGGCTCTCTCAAAGTCTGTGGTCTAATGTGAAGAGTTAGTGGCTCTGGAGTCACCAAGCCTGGGTTTCAAATCCTGATTCCAAATCTAACTAAATGTGCAACTGACGTAGGACAAGAAACTTACCTCTTCTGTGACTTTTATTCTCATCTCTGCAGACAATTGTACCAATGTGATAGGTTGTCGAAAATTAAATAAGATAATTTATGTAAAGTATAGAGAATAGTGCTAAAAACATAGTGTTGTTGTTGTTGTTGTTAGGTGTCGTTGAGTCAGTATCTGACTCATAGCGACCCTCATAGGGTTTTCAATGGCTGTCTTTTTTGGGATTGCTTTGGGAGTGGATTGCCAGGTCCTTCTCCCAAAAACATAGTGAGCACTCAATAAATCAGAGTAGAATATTTGTTCAGTTTTGATACTTTCCAGTTTGTAGCCTTCCCTGCCACTAGGCTTGCTTCTTGCAATACTCAATAAACCGAACTAATGTGATGGCATTTCCTTGCACTGCTCTGTCTGACAACCCTACCTCTGGTATGCAGTGACTCAGCTATGTCTTACTTTGACTTCAGGTCTCTACCAGGAACTATGAATAGTCTGAGATTTCACTCTATTTGTAAGCTGACAAGGTAGCTTGCAATAGTTTCATGGATTCTGGTTGAAGATAAAGGTCTCCAAGTTCAGGAACAACAACAACAAAAATACTACTCATGATAATAACAATAGCAAAACTTTAAGTACTTTTTCTGGTTCTCTGATCCCTATTTCCTATAGAATGATACAAAAAGGGTCAATTGACACCTGCACATATGGTGGGTTACATTATAGGAGAGGGTTCAAATCCTAAACTTAGGGAACCTAACTTTTATAATGGGCAATAAGCATTTCTACTTTTGCTGTCAAAGGAGAAACTTCATCATGTAAGACTTGTTGCTGTTAGGGGTCATTGAATCCGTGTCCCACTCATAGCTACGCTATGTACAACAGGCAAAACACTATTGTCAGGGCTTCTCTGCTATTCATAGGGTTTTCAATGGCAGATTGATTTGAGGGGTGGGTTTCTGGGGCCTTCTCCCAAGCCTACAGTACCTGGTATTCCCAGGCAGTTTCCTATCTAAGGACTAACCAGGCCTGACCCTGCTTAGCTTCAGGGATCTGATGGGATCACATGCTATAGTGGTATGGCTGCAGGCCATGTAAGACTATAAAAATATTAATCAGCTTTCTGTCACTATAACAAATACCTGAGATAATAAACATATAGAAAGAAAAGGTTTATTTGGGCTCACAGTTTTAGAGGTTCTAGCCCATGATCAGGTGGACTCATTGCCTTTGGGCCTCTGTTGGGGGTGCAGGATAGGAAATATGTGGTAGAGCAAAACTGCTCATCTTATGACCCAGAAGCATAGAAGAGGAAGGAAAAAGGGCTGGAGTTGAATAATCCCTTCAAGGTTATCCCCGTAATCACCTAAAGACCTCCTTTTACAACCCATCTCCCTAATGATTCCACCACTTACCAATAATGCAATCCTGGGAACAAGCCCTTTAGCATATGGGTTTTTGGTGGCACTCAAGACCCAACCTATAGTAAAGCAAATGTGGGATAGTAGCTTTATCTTCCAAGGATATTTGCTGTACAAACATCTTTGAAAAGATATGCTTACAGTAAAGCCAGTCACCACTTCTGTTGGCAAGATGTAGAGAAATGCAACACTGCCCAGGGATAATGGTCTCCCAACAGTTCTCAACTAGAATTCTTCCATGTGCCCTCCTGGAGGAAAGGGATATCAAGCCACTGTGTTAATCAACTTGTGTGTTTCTTGAAAAATACCTCACAGCAACATGAAAGATTTATTGGCGGCTCATGGTTTGGAAACTTTCAGTCCGATAAGTCAGGGCATGCATGTTGGCATGACAGGGTTTGTAGCAAAGGATCTCACATCATGACAATCAGAAAGCAGAGACAGTTTACCAGAACCAAGGATCCACATAAAACCTCCATAAACCTGCCCTCAGTGACCCACCTCGGTAAGCTGGGTCCCATGACCCAAAGTTCCATAGCCTCCCAGAGCAGCACCACTAGCTGGGGACCAAATGTCCAAACATATAACCTTTGCTCCCAAAGGTCATTTTGGATTCAAACCATTGCATCCATATATACCATAAACTTTTGATGATAAACTATTTGTATTATTTACCACTTATCCAAATTCCTGGCCTGCAGCCATAGCCCTGTGGAATCCGATCCCGTCAGATCTCAGAAGCTAAGCAGGGTCGGGCCTGGTTAGTACCTGGATGGGAGACCGCCTGGGAACACCAGAAGCTATAGGCTTGGGAGAAGGACCTGGCAACCCCCTCCCAAAAATCAATCTGCCATTGAAAACCCTATGAACAGCAGAGAAGCACTGAAAATAGTGTTTCCCCTGTTGTACAGAGGGTCACTATGAGTCGGATACCGACTCGACGGCACCTAACAACAAATCCAAATTCCTAGCATTGTTTGTTGGACTTGGTAAGCACTCAAAAATATTTTTAAATACATAAAGGAGTTTAATGTAAATGACACAATTTTTCTTCCTACTGTTTCACTTATAACTGGCTGTTAAATAAAAGTTTAACCTAAGTCTCATTTTTACCACAAAAACTTTTCAAATACTTTAGCAGTATATGTACTTTATGAAAAGTGTGCACAAACTATATATAGAAATTGATAGAGCAATTTTATTGATATAGCAATATTTTAATATGTAATTTTACATGCATAAAAATGGGAGCAGCAAAGAGGTTGAATTGCAATGAGAAACAGACATTATTTGCATCTTTGAGGTTTAACATGCTACAGTCTCTAAAAGACAAATTGTAAGCCTTCATAAATTTTTATTAACTTATTCAACAACTATTTACTGATCTGCTCATAGATGGAGGGCTCTTTTTTAAGACTGATCATATCTATTGTGAAAGCCCCAGGACTGAATGTGTCCCCTTAGAACTAACCTTCAATTTGATACAATAAACACTATACTGTTTTCCGAGCCCAATGACTGTAAAGGAAAAGTATTTGGGTCTTCATAATAATGTATTATTATATATTATGTAGTGGATATTGCAGCCATACCACCCTGGCATCAGAGCCTATCAGATCTCAGAAGCTAATCAGTATTTGGCCTGGTTAGTAATCAGTATTTGGCCTGGTTACTAAAGCTGCTTGTTGTTCAAGGACACATTTCAGAGTCTCTTTTGACATGTAATTTGGTCTTTTCTTTTTTGGGGGTCATTTTAATAACTTCTGCTTTTCTCATGGATGACATATTTGATGTCATGCCACAATTCCTCTGGTCTTTCATCATTAGTGTCTAAGGATTCAAATTTGCTCTTGATGTGATGTTTGAACTCGGGTAGAATATACTCAAAGTTATGCCTTGGCTTTCGTACACCTGTTCCTATTTTCTTCAGTTTAAGTTTGAACCTGCATATGAGAAGTTAATGGTCTGATCCATCCTCAATACTTGGTATTGTTCTGATTTTTGATATTGAGGTTTTCCATCAGCCTTCCATAAATGTAGTCAATTTGGTTCACTTATGTTCCATCTGGTGAATTCCATGTGTATTGTTGTAGTTAGGTGCTGTCGAGTCGTATCCAACTCATAGCGACCCTCATAGGGTTTTCAATGGCTGACTGTTTCGGGATTGCCTTGGGAGTGGATTGCCAGGTCCTTCTCCCATTTTTGCAGTGCTGGGAATTGAACTCGGGTCCTCAGAGACTGCAGCACAGCACTCTACCAACTGAGCTAAATCCCAGCCCTCCATGTGTATAGTTGCCATTAATGATGGTAAAAAAAGTATATTTTCAAATAAAAAATCACTGGTCCGACAAAATTCTACCATGTGATCTGTAACATTGTTTCTTTCAATAGGCCATATTTTCCTACTATTGGGCCTTATTCTTTGCTTCCAACTTTTGCATTCCAGTCACCAGTAATTATCAGCACATCTTAATTGCATATTTAATCTATTTCAGATTGCAGAAGCTGGTAAAAATCTTCCCTTTCTTCATTGGTGACCTTAGTGGTGGGTGCATAAATTTGAATAATAGTCATATTAGGTGGCATTCTTTGTATATGTATGGATTTTACTCTATCACTGACAGCATTGTATTTCAGAACAGATCTTGAGATATCTTTTCTGATGATGAATGCGTTCCTATTTCTCTTTAAGTTGTCATTCCCAGCATAGTAGACCATATGATTATGTCAATCAAAATGGCCCATACCAGTCCATTTTAGCTCACTGATGTCTAGAATATTGACATTTATGTGCTCCATTGTTCTTTGGACAATTTGTAGTTTTCCTAGATTCATACTACATACATTTCACTTTCCATTTAGTAATGGATATTTAAAGTTATTCCTTCTTATTTTGAGTCATGCCACATCAGCAAATGGATGTCCCTAGGGCTTTACTCCATTCTTGTCATTAAGGTTGACTCTACTTTGAGAAGGAAACTCTTCCCTAGTCATATTTTGTGTGCCTTCCAACCTAGGGATCTCATTTTCTGGCACTATACCTGGCCATTTCTCTGTTATTCATAGGGTTTTCCATCTCTAATTGTTTCAGGAGTAGGTTGTCATGTCCTTCTCTCTGGTCTGTCTTAGTCTGGAAGCTCAACTGAAACCTGTCTGACATGGGTGACCCTGGTGGCATAGCGTTCAGCATCACTGTAACACACAAGCTCCCAAAGTACAGCAAACTGACAGACAAGTGAGAGTGACTACTTATTAAGAATCATCAAATCTAGGTCAAAAAAAAACAACTGAAAAAATATGCTGCTTTCATTTTTTTAATAAAAAAAGAGAGTTTCAAAATAAATTCTATATTTATTCTTGAGGCTAAATAGGGTAGATTCTTAACACACTCAGTAATAGAGTAAGTTTGGATTATCTCAATGAAATCCATAGCTATTGTTGTTGTTAGGTGCCTTCGAGTCGAGTCCGACTCATAGCGACCGTATGTACAGCAGATGGAAACACTTGCCGATTCTGTGCCAGGCAAACCATCTTATTTATGTTTAAGCCCATTGTTGCAGACACTGTGTTAATCCATCTGGTGGAGGGGTTTCCTCTTTTCCGTTGACCTGCCACTCTTCCAAACATGATGTCCTTCTCCAGGGATTGTTCTCTCCTGACTACATGTCCGAAATATGTAAGATGCAGTTTGGCCATTTTTGCTTCCAAGGAGCACTCTGGTTGTACCTCTTCTAGGACAGATCTGTTGGTTCTTTTG